>BJFM01001102.1:16691-35920 GCA_016586285.1 Arothron firmamentum | reverse complement strand
CCGCCGCCCCATGGCCTCCACAGAGGTCTAATTGAAGGGCGTATATCACCCCCTCACACTCCCAACTCATCCACCTCAGGCAGTTGGAAATTGCAGCTCCCATTTTCACCATGACGCTCATTAAAATGAACGCCCACAACGACCAGTGATTTAAACCCTCATGGGACTCCGTTTTGGCCCCTTAAAGGTCATCGGGAATGTAATCCAGGCAGGCGACGGAGTCCCGATGAGCTTGTATTTCAGTGTCAATGCCTGCTAAGACCATAGAACAACCGATCTGCTTCATACGCCTGACTCTAAAGGCATCGTGGGTAGCGTGATAAAATGAGAACAGTGTTCAGGACAAACGCGCACATCTAAGTGGTTAACAAAAGGCAGCAGGTTTGCAATATATGATTAAAAAAAAATTTAAGAAATGCTGAATCTGCTTTGTTTGTTTGTTTTTACGGAAAACCTCCTTTATTAATGAGCCGATGAAGGAAGCAGTGTTAAAAAAAAAAATCCCTTCTTGGCAGTCCAAATCAGGCTGTGTTGTCTTGCCCTGCCAGAGTTTAGCATTTGCATGACTCACGCTGGGCTTGACTGCACCCTGCAACATAAACAATCGGTGTCATTATCAGCCATATCGTCCCTGCCATGAACCCAGTCTGATAATGGGACATCAATCAGAGTATACGTTTCCATAGAGACAGCCTGATGCTGGGTAACTGGGTAAAATTGTTTTAGATGACCAAATCGTGGATGTGTCGGATGTAATGTGTCTAACACCCCTTTCACATCAAAATTACAGGTTTTTTTTGTTTGTTTGTTTGTTTTTTTACAGCATTTTTATATATGGGTGCAACCATGAAATGTTCACATTACCAGCAGACTTTGGGTTTTCTGTAGCAGACGACGGGTGTCAACGTGTTTGACAACATAATACTTTGACATTGTACTGGATCTCAGAAGAAACGTGCCAGAAACTCACGTTATGGAAAACAAGAACGAAGTTTAGAGTTGTGAGGACCAGCTTAAATGGCTTCCCTTTCCACAAATGTCCTCACTTTGGTAGTAGAATTAGTATTTTGGTACTCAATATGGAGCAGGTACAAGAAGACACACACACACGCACACAGAGGAAGCCACGAAAACTCCATGTTAATGTACATAAAGGCCATGGCTGTGGTTTTCCTCATTTTTCTTATTTTTGACAGAGGTCCACCCTAAAGCAGCCTTTTTCTGCATCATTATGTCCACTCAGGAGTCTGATACCACAACCAGGAGTTCACAGAGATTTAAAGCTCGATGTCTGTTACCGCTACAGTAAATCTATTTGTGGCTCTTCTTGATGAATTATTTATGCAGTATGGGTATTCTGGTCCTTACTGATCACTCAACCCCCCTGTACTAAATAAATATTTGTCCTTATCACCAACAAATTATTTGAGATTCTTTAAGAGTTGATTAAAGACAGCTGAAAACAAACGGAAATTAGAGGGTAAGATACATTAGAAAACGAACATAATACAATTTAAAATGAATAATTGTGTACATTTAAAGTACAAAGAAACCTTCTTCAACTTTGGTACAATGAGCCAGCTAATTTCTGTTTATGTGTCAAGACAGTGTGTTAAAAAAAAAAGCCCCCCCAGAATAAAATATAACATTAGTCCAATAATTACATTCGTGTCAGAAGACTGATCAGATACGATGACGAGACGGCAGCTGCAGGACAGCTGGTGATGTTAAACGTGAGGCATGGAGAATGGAAGACTGGCAGAGAAACGAGATAAGAGATATTATGAAAGCAGGGAGAGAAAAACGGAGACGGGGAGTAATGAAGGCAAACACTCGCTGGCGTTGGCGCATCACCACCACCACCACCACTCTGCTCATCCATCGTCTGACTGGTCTTTGTTAAATAATAACGGAGGGATGGGAAAAGCACTTGTCGCTGGCATCCATTTAGCTAAATCGCTCTCTATCATAGAAAAAAAAACTGTGCTTAATAATTCATGAAGCAGCTCCCATTACTATCGCGCCAACTTTCAGTAGAAATGTGAGCGATAAGTGGAGAGGAGACGGAGGAGAGACCGAGACAACTTTACCAAACAAAAAGAACAAGGCGGGATAACAACATTTTAATTGTGCTGTTGAGGCGTCGCTTTACATCTTTGTGAAACACTCGGTGGATCTGCATTTGTTGATCTTCGATTTTTCTACGATTAAGCTGAGCTCTAAAAGAGCAGACAACCATGTCTTCTCCGATCCAGCAGTGACTCCTCTGCTCTATTTAATGCACACGCTTCAAAAAAAACTCCACATCAGTCTAATCTTCTGGTGCAAAACCCAACAAAGCTAGAATTTTTGAAAGAGTGACAGCGTAGCTGTCATTTTTGGGGAGTGATTACCGCAAATACCAGAGCCGAAGGTGCAGGACAAAGCCAAGCGATATAGATCAGTGCGCTGACTTACCAGGTTCAACCTCATGTGCCACTGCAGATCAGCTGATCTGCATCACAACCATCAGCAGCTTTGAGAAGCTTTGAATAAGTCCTATGCA
Source organism: Arothron firmamentum (assembly GCA_016586285.1). Classification (NCBI taxonomy): domain Eukaryota; kingdom Metazoa; phylum Chordata; class Actinopteri; order Tetraodontiformes; family Tetraodontidae; genus Arothron; species Arothron firmamentum. The sequence continues at coordinate 33,375 of BJFM01001102.1, read as the reverse complement.
ACAATCCAACAGAAGACAGCAGCTACTATAACAATGGGATTATTATTGTTTTCAACATTAATGTATCTATACCATCCATCCATCCATCCATCCCTCCATCCATCCATCCATCTATCCATCCATTTTCTGTACCTGCTTTTCTGTACTTACACCCTGGTGTGTGGTCAGCCTATTGCATGGCTGACACAAAGACAGACAACCACTCACACTCACACTCACACTCACACTCGCACTCACACTCACACTCACACTCACACCGCCGGCCAATTTAGACTGATCAATCCACCTAACAAGCATGTTTGGGGAATCTATACCATTTCGGTCATCATGACAGAGAACAAGCACATCTCCATCGGGTTTATTTAGTCTCGCAGCGCTGCCAGGCAACCTTCACAGCGGAAAGCGCCATTTGGGAACAGCTAGTGTTCGATGTGCTCGCCCCGCGGCACGCAGACGGTCTGGCACGCACTTGTAGACAGAAACACATGCCACTGCAACCGTCGCGTTTCAAAGGTTGCCCTTCGCCAAAAGGCTTAGAGGAGCGTTCCCCCCATGGATGCGTATCAACGCCAGACATGGCGGGTAAGCTTCTGTGCAGGTGGAGATGGAGTTGGGGAAAGCTTGCCTGCAGGAAGTGAGAAGAGCCTTCACATAGGAAGCTGCAAACACCAAGAACAGACAGAGGTGGGAATAAACTCTGCAGCCCTGCTTAGAACAGTAAACGCGTCACCACAACAACCCGCAGCATCTCAAATTGTGATTTTTTTAAACCTAAAAGAACAATTTAAATGGAGAATGTTGAGTTATTACTACCCATTTTTTGTATGCTGCAGTGTTGCACCAATCAGGTGGAGAAAAAAAAGAAAAACAACTTATTATTGTTATTAAAAATAACCCTCTTGGCCACTGACCCTCACTGACTTCTATTATACATTTCCAATGTACAGAATGTACTTAAATGTTAAATTAAACACAACAGAAATGGTGGCAAAGATGTCTAGATGCAGAATATGTGTAAATGGTCAGATAACTACACACACTGCACGTGAAACAGGAACCAGTCAGCTCTTGTGCGGCAGAGGTGAGCGGCGAGGCCGGGTGGATATAAACATCATTTGTTTTTCCCTGAAGGTGACTGAGATGAAGTGATGGAGGGATGGATGCGCGGCGCGAGAGGGCACCTCCGCAGATTGATATTGTGTTAACATGAAATGAATTGCCGGAGGGAGGGAAATGCTACGGTGTTCTGGGATCTGACAGCAGATGAAACAGAGATGGAGGATGTGTGTAAGCGTGTCAGTTGTTGGACAAATGCGTGTGTGTGTGTGTGTGTGTGTGTGTGTGTGTGTGTGTGTGTGTGTGTGTGTGTGTGTGTGTGTGTGTGTGTGTGTGTGTGTGTGCAAGGTGGCTGGGTGGGCGAGTACATGTTTATGAATGAGCCTCTCAGAGTGTGAGTGGCGTGCTGTCATGTCATAATAATAGAAACTGTGTATTGGATCTGAAACGTGCCGTCATGATCCCGGAAACTTGGATTTTAGTATGATGACTCTGCCACAGGTTTGTGAGCAGCAAAGCTAGTAACACGAAGAATAATGAAAACTGTATGAATGCAGTTTACTGGTAAGCACAAAGCTTAGCCCACAAAAAAAAAATCTCTGAAATCCATTCAAAAACATTATATTATTTGATTTCTTTCCGCATTTTTTTTTCGGAACAATAGTGCAACAGTTCCCCCTCCCCATACAATTAGTTACAGCTGAAAATTAGACAGACAAATATTAGTTGGACAATCTTATATTCCGCGTTTGATCTAAACCTCAACACAAAGATTTTGTTGATTTCCCAGAAACCCAGAAGATTGAAAACTGGCTGTGAAACACTCTAACATGCAAAACACTGAGACCGGCGGCACTTTGGAGCCACTACTGTGCAACAACCACAGGTACTATGACACGTTCGTGGGGAGTTTCCTGCCACACATGCCTTAGGGCAAAAAAAAGATGGAGAGTCTGGAAATAAAGAACCTGCCTCCCCGATCTAGCTTGTTAGCTGGTGGACCCTCTGGTTCCAGCCTCAGCTGACTTGGCACTCGAAACCTAAATATTTTCATTTTTCAAGCTCGCTGACCTAATCCCACTAACAAATGACCAGGGTCTGAGCTTCTGTGGCAGCCATTTAAACCTCAATTCATTAGTTTACTAAAAATAAATGAGTGCAAGCAACAATGCATCTCCAGAGGTGAGAGAGTGGAAAAAACATAGTCAAGTGAGCCGCACAACAAACACCTGAGAGAGGGGAAAAAAACAACAAAAAGGCAAAATCTCCCAGGATACGCATCTTTTAATGCACCTATGTGGCCAGGGAAGTAGAGCCATGCTGTCTTGGAAAAACAGTGTACTAAAGCTTCTATCTCTAAAGGGGTTGTGCTGTACAGATCGTACTTCAGACACAACTCTGAACAGTGCCATCTCCAGAAGTTCTCCGATGACACCACCATCGGTGGCTGCGTGTCAGAGAGTGACGAACAGGATTACAGAGGAGTCATTGCTGACTTTGTGGAATGGTGTGAGGAGAACCACCTTCTCCGTAAAACAAAAGAGGTGGTGATAGACTCCCGCAGGTTCAGCCAGGTGTTTAAAAGAGTCCACCATCTCAAATACCTGGGTGCTCACCTCAACAAGAAACTGGACTGGTCTCACAACATCGACGCCCTGTACAAGAAGGGCCGGAGTCGCCCGCACCTGCTGAGGAGACTGAGGTCCTTCGGTGCGAGCAAGGCTCTTCTCAGGACATTCCATGACGCTGTAGTGGCTTCAGCAGTGAAGCAGCACAGACAGAGACAGGAAGAGAAGGAACAAGCTGGTTCAGAGAGCTGGCTCTGTCCTGGGCTGCAGCCTGGACTCCATTGAGGAGGTGGCAGACAGAAGGCTGGCCAGGCTGACATCTATTAGGAGTGGCCCCTCCCACCCTCTGCACCACACTGTGGGGGCCCTCGGCAGCTCCTTCAGCACTCGACTGCAGCATCCTCAGTGCAGGAAGGAGCGCTACTGCAGGTCATTCCCCCCCACAGCCATTAGACTGTTTAACGCAGCATCCTAGCCATCACACACTCTACCTCATGTGCAATATCTGCCTTCATCATGTGCAAAAAAAAAAACACCCATGGGAAATGGTCATGCTATTCATGTTCAGCACCGTACTTGTACATATATTAATTTATTTTGATTTTATTTTTTATATTATATATATTTTTTAAAGTCTTGTAAATTATTTTCTTCTTATTTCTTCTTATTTTCTGCTCTGTATGCTGCTGCTGGGACACTGCAATTTCCCCATTGGGGGATAATAAAGATATATTTTATTCTATTCCATTGTGTACCTACCGCATTTTTAATTGTTTTTAAATCTCACATGACGACAGACATCAACAAAATAATTAGTAATGAGTTCAAAGTACCTACGCCATAATTCAATAATCTCAACCTCCACAAGGAGTTGGACTGCAGCGATCACTAGGGCAATGCATTACAGTCATTGATGTCCAAGATCTGCAGCAGCATTATTTACACAGAGTTTGGGCGAATTAAATCCAACATAACCTAAATTAAAGGAGAAAATGGCATTTACCTTGAGTGTGTGTTGTTACAGCTAATGGATTATTAAATCAGCCCGACCAACAGGATTTTGTCTACTGGTGAAAAATACACTGTAAAAGAGTTTTTAAAAAAGTTGGAAAAATCCCTTTCACTTCATCCCAGAAGGCATCACAGTCATCACTCTCCCTAAAGAACTGTGTTCTGAGGATTATCTAAGAATAGACCTCTGATAGAATATTCTGCTGATGGTAAATGTTGTTAATGTAGGTCAAAGTCATTGAGACCCAGCCAGAACATTGGGAGGCATGTCTGGGTCCGAACGGGTCCCTGTTGTGCCGTATTTTTCCGCCCCGCTGTTCTCTCTGTCCCTGACAGATCATGCCCCTTCTTCCTTTTCAGGTGAAACTGCCGCTGGAAATAGCTGCTGAGGATCGAGCTGGAGAGTACAGCGAGTTCTGAAACCTCCAACAACATGTGGGCAGAGCAGGGCGTTGGAGAGCAATTCTGCGTGCATTCAAGGAGGAACCAAGGGGAACTAATAGGGCATCCAGCGTGAGAACATAAGAGGTTTTCTCTCCAGCCTGTTTGCTCCAGAATTTCCTACCTACATTTTTCCTTCTACACAACTTTAATGCTCAGTTCATTGCAGTGAATAGACTGATGGATTAATGATGGACTGGCTTTAGGTCGTCCTTTACTAGTCATCTTTGGCGTTTAGAGCTCTTTACACACACACACAGTCTGCATTCACACTATGGTGCACAATTAGGTAGGAATTCCAACGCACATTTGTTATATAGGGTTCTGGGATCGAACCAACAACCTTTGTATTATTGGAGCTGCAGCCACCTCGAATGTCATCAGAACTTGAGGGAATGATGTAAATCATCGAAGAGATGAAAAATTTCTTTTGCTGTCTTAAGATCATTGTTTTCCATCAGCGCTAAAATAAACTGAGACTTTTTGTCTGTTACCTGCTCACAAATACCTAAAAATAGGACGCAAACATGTCAGATATGGCAAGTTTTGAAGTTTCCCGAAAGCAGGTTATGTTGGAAAGTAGTAGCTAATACAATGAAGGGTTTTGCTTCCACAATTAAAGACACAAAAGTATGAAAGTATATGGCACACTTTTTTTTTTTTAAATCATCAATCTTTAACAGGCACAAGAATCTAAATTCACATGTCAAATCGTGCCTGCACTTTTTAAATGCTGCCAATGTTGGATTAATTGAGTAACAACCGTGAGAGTGATGGAAATGCTAGAGAGTGAGTTTAGAAGCCGATGACAGACTGGGGTGAAGGAAAAAAACCACATGAAGTAGTGGCATTTGATTCTTTGTACGTGTACGCAGTGGCTAAGACATGATCCTAAAGGCATCCTGGTGACAAAACCTCTCAACTGTGACTATAAAATGAAACTCCTCTGAGATAGATTTGTTACTGTTGGTGATAATCCAGAAAAAAACGCTATTAACAGCAAACTATAGAAAAGCAGTGAATGACTGAGCTCTGAGTATCCAGGCAGGATAATTACAGAACTGACAGAACCGTATTGATTCCTTCTTGCTACATATTTGACAACAATAAAGAACAGCTGCACCACCCATTTGCTTCCACAAAAGGACTTTCAAGCATTTAAACAATGGCCAGAGATGCTCTTAACCATTTGGGAGTTCTTGGGTTTCTGTGTGGTTGTTATTAATGGAACAAAAACCCAGCGGTAAGACTGTAGGTTGTCCTCTATGATCACCCTTATTTGGAGGGACCTTTTCTGAAGCTCTAATCTTGTCCAAGCGGGGAGACTCCTTTCCTTTTCCACCGTGACAGTTTTACTAGTCCATTCTGACACAATTGCCAGTGTTCAGGGGAAAATGGACATGTGGAGGTACAAAATAACAAGTCAAGGGGAAAAGGAGTAAGAGTAAGGATCAATTAGAGAATAAGGAAACCTGGGAGAAATCTGTCAGCTATTTTGAAAGTTAGTTTTGACAAATTAATTCTGTTTTAAATGACCTGTTCAAAAAAAGGTATATATATGTTTTCAAGTACTTATAACGTGGGTTAACACAATAAATAACCTTTTCTAATGTCATGTTGTGTTAGTTCTTTTTAGGTTATTTTTAGATTGGTATTTATTATAGTAATATTAATAATAATAATAACAAATCAAACAGGATAATTGAAATATTATATTGGTTATATATTCATGCAAACTCATATTACATACATGTTCTGAATCATCCCTGGCAGGTTATAGTGTCCTGTTGCGATTATTTACAAATTCTTCTATATTTATGCTATTTATCATAAAAATGGCTGTCAAGCTGTTACAGCTGCTGCTGCTGTCCAGAGAACCAGGGAATCATGACGTTCACCTTGACGCGAAAAAAAAATGTGACGAAAGCAAAAATCTATTTTCACATTCTCAAAGATGCCATGAATATGAACTCAGTTCCTTTACAAAGGACCGATATGACCTAGCTGTTTCACTGTTGAGCAACTAAATGCATCGGCATTTAAAAAAAAACTTTAAAAAGACTATGAAATCTTTAGGTTGCTGAAACATAAGTCAAATGCGGATTTCCTAGGAGTTGTTTAAGGCAAACTACAGGAGGACTGTTTCTAAGGCTGCTGCTCAAAGGATATATGAGGCTCTCACAGTCATCATCTGGGAGCTCAGTATTCCATCCATTCATCCATCCACTTTCTCTCCCAGCTGCCCTCAGGAAAGAGGCTGCCGCAGACCTTTGTACACTCAAATGAACAGAATTCATTTTGTTTGGCCCCCCATCCAGGCTGAGTGCTGTTGGTACAGATGTTGGCTCTCTGGCCTCGTTTTTTTATAACCACAGGTAAAATAAATAAATAAATAAAAAAAAACAAAAAAATCTTCAAGTAACTTTTGCCAGTGGTTTGAAATCTGACAGACACTGCTGCCTAAACGAGCTTCTAATGGTTCCCTCTGCTGGCCAAAGCCAAGTCTTTCGAGAAGCCCAGTGGTGTTTTCATCGCTTCGCGGTTGGACTATAGGAGGGAACACCCTGGCCAAGTCCCAATCTCATCACAGGGCAACATACGCTGAGACAAATGGCCATTAACACTTGGATTAGCTTGGTGTTCCAATATTTGTAAACAGCAGGTGCTTTGACAGTTGGAGATTAAAGAGGTACAGCATAGATGCTCCGGCAAGGGGGAGCCAGGTCTGGGGGGATGTGTCATCATCTCCATCTGAGATTGAATGATGATGACAACCTTAAAGCAGCGGATCAGAGAAATAAGATACTCACTACTAAACAGGACACCTGGACCCTCTGTAGTCAGTAATAGTGAGTTCAGTTCCCTTTCAAAGGCTACAGGAGGATCCAGCACCACAGACTGTCCCTTAAAAAACCATCACCGACACCGCAAAGCTGATGAACAATACAGCTCCAGTCTCCCTGAGGCTATCACGAAAGCAGCCATAATTAGCAGAATCTGGAATGGAAAAGAAAGAGCAGAAACCCAGTGATGAACAGCAGCCGCATCACGGGAGCCCACCCTGGAAAACCTGGAAAAGGTTCACGAAAGACAGCAATGAGGCGCTAAACATGGAAGAGCAGGCGCAAGAGGTCGGGCTGTAAGATGCTAGTAGGTATGATGTTAGGAGCTTGAGAGGATGTGGAGAGTGAAGATGGCAGATGGTCTTCAGAGCACTTGTGGCTGTGACACCCAAGCTGGAGGATCGCAGTGCAAGCAATAGATCTTGCACAGGCCCCCTCAAGCTCCGAGGCATTATAATATAGACATATTCCTCCTATCTTGTTCAGGTCTCCTGCCACCAGCTTTAAAGGCATTTTCCTGTTCCCACTTTTGAATTACTTTACATGTCATAACCCATAAAACACATAAAACACATTTTAAAAAGCTCTGGGCTTTCTGGGAGAAATTGCCTCAGGAAATCAAAGGTGCAAAGTGGCTTCTACAAGTAAATTATGCCCTTATTGTTATTATTATTATTATTATTATTATTATTATTATTATTATTATTGTTGTTGTTGTTGTTGTTATTGTTATTATTATTATTATTATTTTAAGAATTTCTTTTACAGTTGGGCGGTTCTACTAACTTTATTTAATTTCGTTCCCTTACAGAAGCCTGGATATTATAGTCCTTCTTTGCAATCTGGTGCTAAAAAAACAAAAACAAAGGCACATTTCAAAATACTAGGACTTATGGTTCAAGGGGGGGCATCTTTACAAGTAACACTCTGCACTTTCTCATAGTTTAGAGGCCGACCCAAATGTGTCCTGGTTGTAAAGCAGAGATCTTATAAATACATGCATACATGATAATTGCGAGCATTGAGGAAATAAGCGCTGCAGTCGACCTCCGCCGATGGTGTTCCCCACAAACATTGGATTTTTGTGGAGGCAACTTGAAGACAACCTTTTTGACTATAATGGGAAACTGAGTCATAGTTTGCGTGTGGGTAACACACACACAGATGACTCACAAACTCACTCGCGGGGAACTCTGGGATAGATTTAAAACTGAACTTTGACAGAAAAAAAACATTATTGTTGTTCTCACGTTTCTTTTGAACAATAAATGGCAAATATTTAGTGGGTCTGTAACGGGAAAAGTTTCAGGAAGTAAAGTTGAGCTACTTAGCGATCCAAATAGACTCCATGATTTATTATCAGCAGGCTTCCTCACAGAATAAAGCTGACATTTCCAGCTGGCTCAAGGAAATGCATTAAAATGTATGCATTCATAACTCAGAAAACTGCCGTGATGTCTTTTAGCGCATGAATAACCTTTCAGCATTTCCCAGTGGCCGCGGGGGTGGCATTGCGAAGGTTCAAAACCTGCTTATTGCAACCTGACGTGCGGTATCTTTGACAGTGGCGAGCAGAGAGCGGCAAACTCTGGTGCTTTGCTCGACTTCAAAGAGCTGATCTGAGGAAAATAAACATGTCTGTGTCTCTGTTTTCATCCTCACACAAACACGCATGTCACGATCCTTTGAATAATGAATACCGCATCGCTTGGGCAGGGTTCAGGCCATCTGTGGATTGTTGATAACATGAACGCGAGCGCGCGACGTATGTGCATTCCTGCGTGCGCGGCATTGGTGTGGGTGTTGTCCTGCGAAGGCAAGCGTGGAGTGCCGGAGCCACACAGATGGTGATCAGGCAGGATTCCGCCGATGTCAAGCCCACTCCCCCCCCGACTGCCTTCACAGGCAGGGAGCAAAAGATCAAAAAGGAGATCAAGCTGAGTTGGAACGTCTTCCTGGAAAAATCCACAATCTGATTTAAAAATGGATGTTAAAAAAATCCTGTAATTTTTGCAAAAAAAACCAACCAAACAAGCAAACAAAAAAAGCTCCTATCAGTGATGTTGTTTGTTCTGATGGACTCATGCATTTAACAGTATCATTTTAACGATGACATTCAAAGCAAAATGGCGGCAGGTCTGAGTCTAGATGCCATGCTGCACCTTGAGCCACCACCTTATTGTGGTGGAGGGTTTGTCTGTCCCAGTGGTCCTAAGAGCTCAGTTGTGTGGGGGCTTCAGGGCCGCCCATGGAAAACAGGTCCTGGACCAAGTGCCCACCTCTGGACCTGGGGGTTGGGACACAAACAGTGAGCAGCTGGGGAGGCCTGAAGAGGCAACAAGGGTGCTCCTCCGCCACCTACGATGGAGGCCAACAGGGTCAGGTGCAGGGTGAGGTGGGTGTTTGACGATCCTCTGATCCGCGCCTGTGGAAGGTAGCTCCAGGGATTGGAAGGTTACTTCTCAGTTGAAGATGACTGACAGCGCGGTTGGCCACGCCTCCTGACGGAGGGAACCACCAAGTGTGAACACCCAAGACTCCTGACCGCCGTGAGAGAGTTGCGTAATGTGAACATCCCAGCGTGTCGCCGACCCTGAACGATGATATTGTGAACAAGGTTTCAGTTGGTGTGCAAAGTCAGGAGGTTCCAGCTATAGTTAGGCCTCACCGTGATGCCCAGCTTAGGTTCTGGAAACAGTCTCCAGGAGAGCGGTCGGGCTTTTTACCACCTCAGACGAGAGACGCCATTCGGCTGTGGGCACAGTAACTGCCCACACATTCGATGTGGTATTACAGAGTCCTTCCCCTTCGATGCTCATTGCAGATTGTCCATAACGGACGTAAGGACGGTGAGGCAAAAACTCAGGCGTGGAAGGCGTTTGGTGAGGTAAAGGCTAATATATGCGTTTTTGCAGGCGAAGACCCAGCTTCTTTTCCTCTTATTCACATTAAGATTTCAGCGTTTGGAAAAGCTACTTACATGCAAGCGCGCGCACTTGCATTGCGTGAAACGGAGCGAGACCCTCTCCAGAACTCATCCGGAGTGCTGCTTAAGTGAGTTCTAATAGAAAGAGCGCGGCAGTTCGCGGTAGAGCTTTGGCAGAGAGTGGATAACATAATTGGCTGTGTCTGTGGAGGGCGCTAGTATGAGGGTGCTACAGAGGCGAGGGTAATATTTACATACCCAGTTGTGAGTGTCAGTAGAGACACCACAGCATTTAAAACTGACTGCAGCCCTTCAACAGAGGTGCACGGTCTCTGTGCTTGTTTTCATTCCAAACAATGTTAAAATTGAAGAGAAGCGGTAAAACAATAATCCGAATTTTCAAAGCATCGGTGCTAATACAGCCAATGTAGTCTCCTCACGGGAGCATGGAGGACACAGACACAGACAGGAGGGACACAGACACAGAGACCGAGTATTTGCAAAGTTTGTCTTTGCACAGAAGTCAAAGCACCAAAAATAAAGATGCGTCATGCTGTAAATCTTAGACGTGCTGAGATTCGCATCATAAATTACCGCCAAGGTGGAATAGCTATTAACGGAATTAGTTTCCGGGAGCTAGCGTTTAAATCTCACGGCCAATTTAGCTTCAGCTGAACAGCATGTGGATATCTCAGTGTCCTTGCGCTCCATCTCCGCGGCTGACACCGGAGTCTAGCCTGGCTGTCGGGGGGGTCAGTGTTTGCTTCTGCAAGCTCTCTGATTAAACTGCTCACCTCAGAATCAGAGCCAGTTCAGCATCTGTCCGAAAGTGATACCCGAGGTCACCGCCACAAAACTCCACCTGCGCGATGACTTTGCTGTTTTCCCCGTTTGAGACGGCTCCCCTTTCTGCTTTTTTGTTTTTTGGGGTTTTTTTTTTTTTTAGTACTTTCTTTGTCCTCACCACAAGGCACTGGAGGTATTTTAGGGCGCTCGCTTTAGAAAATGAAACTCCATCCGGCTTGACTTTGCTCATTAAAATGTCCCAAATAAAAGCACCTCTGGCTGACAAATCGCCACGGCAACTGTGTGCTGGAGTAAAACTTGGGGGCACCGAAGCGATAAGTAACAATATTCACAAGTTTAATCAAGTAACTAAGCAGGTTTTTGCCTTCCATTAGACACTAAAACTACACTGTTTATCGTGAATTTAGGCTGCTTTTCGTACATCTTTTTTTTTTGTTTAAAATTGACAGTGATTCTAATTATTGTCCTATTTAGTGATGTTTTTTTTATAAATCTATTTATCGTTTGAGGGGGCACAAAAGAGGACAACTTTCCTAAAACAATATAAGCCACCTTTACATCAGATAAATGTAATGTGGTACTTTCATATTAAAGAAATATCGAATTCTTCCCTGTGGTTTTTCCAATCTGGCAGCCTGGATTGTGTGGATTCCTGTGTGGTCACATTTTGCTAATCCGCAGTCACTGATGTTGTTATATTTTACTTTTTGAAAAGAAAAGCTCAGCCGTGCATTGAGGGTCAGCAGCAGTGGAACAACCAGAGAGCCGTCTTTCAATCCGACGGGGAGTAACGGTGGAAATTTGAGCCATGTGCCCCCCCACCCCCATGCCCCAGGAGAGTCTCTTCCTTCGGGGTGCAGCTGAGCTCACGAGGGCCGTGCCACTTTGGCTGGAGTGGCACCGACGACGAGCTCTTAAAATGGGGGAGCCAGGGGGAGCAGATGCCTGCTTACTCCCCTGAACTGAGTTCAGGTGATTCACTCAGATTTCCTGTTAGCAGCCAGATCAAAGCCAACAAACAGGTGGGAGAACTTCACACCGGCGACTACCGTGAGAAACTGTACCGTGAGAAAGTGCACCTTCAAATTAGAGCTGCGGGATGCAGATAAAACTGCTATAGTCCAAAGTGTAGTGCTGTTTTTTAATTGATTTTAGTGCTATTTTTCTGTTATTTTCTATTTATACCAACTCTATTGGTAGCTTTCTATGCAACTTTCCATGCAAATTCCAGCCAGAATGAATATTATTTTATTTTCCCTTGTTTTTCCTTGTAATCAAGGCTTCAAGTCACTTCAAATCGAAAGTAGTCAATATGCACCTTTGAAAAAATGGAGAAAGATTTTAAATCCAAAGTGTTGCCTTTAAAAAAAAAAAAAAGATAAAGATAAACAAGCCACTAATGGATCCCTACACATTGTGATGAACTGGAACTGATTCAAGTATTCCTCCGGTAGGACCAATCAGTGAAAACGACCCACAGCAGCTGAAGGAGGAATTTGGCCAGTGAAAGCTGGAACTGGCTAATATCAGATTAAGCTCATTTTAAAGTCATTTATGGAAAAGGGCCCAGGGTAATTAGCTCATCCCAGTCAGAATCTACTCAAGATGTGTGAGTCAGCGACAGAATTGCTCATGTGGGGGTGAATCAGCACTGTGCTTTGACACACATGCTAAAACCTCTTTTCTGTATTTCCCATCACGTTGGACCAAAAAATACTGACACCAAGATGAAGGCGCACGCAAATGAGCTTTTTTTTTTTTCACAAGCAAAAATAATTCAGTATAATCTCCCACTCATGGTTTAAAAAAGGAGTTATTATCCTCGACACCCACCGAGAATTTTCACCAGCAAGAGCTGATATTATGGATGGTGTTCTGAGTCATATTGATACAGAAACAGACATTAGTATTAATAGAAAAGAGAACTCACCTGACAGTTTAATGTAGATATTAATGAGTCGTCTGAGTGCTGCTCTGTGTGTTATTCCTGAATGGGTGGGCACAGGCAGAAAAGTTGAAGTGCCTGTGTGGGCTGATTGGAGTCAAATCTCTAGCCAACTGCCAGAGACCCGTGAGCGAGGGCAACGAAAAATACGAATACGCTGAAATATCAAAATCGGTATTGAGAACGGGAAAAAACTGGGGAAAAAAGTAGAAAATAAAATTGATCCTGGCTGGAAAATAACACCTGTATTCACTGCTTTGCGTATATGTGTTTATATGAATACTGAAAATAACTAAAAATGCAGGTTTTTCATTTATCAGCCTTGCTACCTCTGACTGGTGGAATTATTGTGCCACAAGAGGGCGCAATATAGAGCTGGTCTAGCTGATGAGAGTCAGCTAGCTTCAGCTTCAGCTAGCCCCCAGAGACAGGACTCCATCTTTGTACCAGCGAAACCCTCTGGTGGCTTTTAGTGAAGAGCAAAGGCACCCTACCGTGAACATCCTGTTCTGTCTGCCATCCTGACTCCAGCTGAGAATCACTAATGGGATTAATTCTGCCAGGTCAGACAGCGATGCCCTCGCCGCACCGTGGCGTCGAGGGTTAGCCGACTTTGATTGAAGTTGATCCCCAAAATCATCCCAGCGAATAATGAAATCAAAGCGATTGAACAATATGATTCCTGTTATGCTAATACAAGTGCTCGTTTAAGACATCTCTGGTCATGAAACAGGGTAGCCTGAGTCTAAAATTTGGTTTTCCCAAGACGCATGGGGGGGGGGGACCCTTTCTTACACTATTAAAAATGAATCTAAGCAGTATTCTTTATTCATGCTCAGCTCACAGAGTCTTCCTCTGAAGGCTACATTCATGAAGAATTCAACTTCCATCCGGATACTTCTTTAAATGAAACTCTAAAAGAACCTTCCTGCCTGCACGACTCAACCATTGCTGGTAATAATGTGTCAGGCGTGATTCTGTCAACAAGCAATAACAATTGTTTGAACGTAAAATTTCATGATTTGTTTTTCTTATTCGGTTTCATAAATCCAGCCAGTTCGGGAGCTTTAAATCCTCCAACTGGAGCGCTTTACACAGCCCCCTACCGTCAGGGCCACGGCTACAGGACTCTACTGTCAAGCTAAGATTGCAATATCGCAAACGATGAAACATATCAGGCACGGGAAAATGTTTAGTTGTTCAAATACTGAAAGTAACAAAGGCAATTTGCTGTAAATTAGCAATAAGCTAGCACATATGTAAACCCTACACATATTAAACAATTTTAAAAAACTGCAGTATTTATGTAACGATGCAACGATGACATCGTGACAATATCAAGCAAACATATTAAAGGTAAAAAAACCAAGATAGTTGACGGTAAAACATGAGCAGGTGGAAAACAATTACTGTACATGCTTTCTGCAGCAGATACTGATAAGACCTGCAATAAAAGCAATAAAACATGGTGTTTAATCTGCCTTTATCCTGCTGAGGCAATCAGTAACTGAACTGCTGTTGCCAATTGCGACAATGGCAGCAATGGTGCACAAAAAAAGTGCCATGTTAAGTAATGCTTAAAAAAAATATATCATGTCATAACAATGTTCAAAACAGCACTTATACTTTCATTAATTGCATTATATGAAACATTCCAGGCAAATTACGGTTCAGAAGGTCACAACATCGGGATCGTTGGTAAATGACCCACAGTTTGTGACGCATGAGCGTCTGGGGGAAGGGAGTGGGAGGATTTTTCAGGCTACAAAATAAAAGTCTGAACCTCAAATCCAGCACCGGATATTTCGATCAGCAGCACAGCGTCGAGAACATGTTCTGTACTTAATCCTCTTCGAAAATGTCGGTCCAGTAACAGCCTCGTGGTGTTTTTCCAGATTCAAATCGCATTTCTCAGAGCCGTAGCCGATGTTGGCCCAAGAGCGGAGGCTTGTGTGGCAACCTTGTGTATATTTAACTGTTGTTTCCAGGCCAGAACCTCCTCAGAGGGTTCTGTTACTGACTGCTGTTGACATCAGTCTGGCGGAGACTCCAATATAATATGTCATCGCTGATCTGACAACACTGCATTTCCAGCTGCCAGGTTTCTGTGACAGCTGTGTTGTCTTTGCTATATATTTGACTCCTTTGGTCCGAGTCCCATAAATGATGGGAAAAAGGAGGCAGAGCGGAATAACAGGAAACACTTCTTCATTAAGGATCCTTTTCACTGGCGGCTGCGTGTTTGCTGAAGCAGGACAGCAAGTGCTGTAGCTGTATGACACGGAGTAATCAGACACCCGACATCCAGCTGCAGCACCCACAGTGAGGTTGGGTTACATTCCTTCCTCAATTTCAGATTTTTCAGACTCATTTACTGCTTTGTTGGATCTTCTGGGTTCTGAGTTGAAATCTTTTAACTTTGGCTTCTCGCTTAGTTCCGTTCACATCTTCCTTCTAATTAAGCCGCGTTCACATGAAATGGTGTCTGCGCTTTAAAGTCTCGGCCTTTGATCCGGCGTGAATGATCGAGGGGGTCGGACGGCTGCTCTGGCCAAGACAACAGCACACAAATAGAATCGGTCAAACTCGCCAAACGGCAGCATCCAGTTCAGGAGCGTCATTAGCAGCGGAAAGAAATCAAAGCCTTTTAAAGCTTTGAAAGCTGGTAAGCAGTATTGCAGTAACCGGGTCTCTGAACCCACCGCCTGGCTTCTGCCTGGGATGTCTGGAAGCTCCTGCGGGTGTGGTAGTACAAAATGAGGTGATCTAAGCAGTGAAAAAAAAAAAAATCATCTCTTTAATTGTCTGGTTTAAAAGGCTGGCTAGCTTATTAGATCATGCAGCCTTCAGTTGCCAAGTGACAGGATAACAAAGCATGTAGAGGAGGAAGATAATAGCATTTAGGGTAGATCATAACATGTCATCAATCAGGGAGGAAGATTTTTCAATTCTTACTTGGAAAATTGAGCTTTTAGGCCACAGCAAGAACGACAATTGTCTCCCTCCACCCCATAAAATGAGGATAATAATCTAGAATAATAACTAAAACTTGTGTTCCACCAAAACATGGATTAGTTGGTGGTGACTGAGTAGGCCACCAGACCTCCTGAGCCTGAAAACAACTTCTGTAATGGTGCTTCAGCTCTGATTTCACCTTTGACCTCCTCTCTCTGGTCACGCAAACAAGGACGGGGAAACAGAGCCTAAAATTAGTTTTAGCTTAGTTTCTTTTAGTTCAGCCTCCTGTTCTGAAAGGTGGTCCATCAGCCTGAAAACTTTCAGTAAATTTATTGTCCTTGGGAAGTTCTGGGACTTTGGAAAGTCTCTGCATGGTTATTAATTATTCATCATTAAGCTCATTGTTTCCATTAGGTGGGGCCGTCAGGAAGTAGGAAGCGCACCTATAAATGGACTTCCGGAGCCAGGATGCAGTGAGGTGTTTTCCCTACTGCGATGGATATTAAAGAACAAGGCCCATCTGCTCTTTGATCCATGACAACTCCGTCTTCAATCTAACAGTCCTTCACCCTGACATCCATTTGTAAATTGAGTGACAAGTCTGATCCAATTTAGTTACCAAATCAATCCACAACCAAGCCCTCCACGCAATGTGCTGCCGCCTCGCATACATTTTAAACTGTAAGACAACCCCAGTAACAACTGCACAGTTTTTTGTTTCTTTTTTTTCCCCCAAACTTGCACCTGCAGGAACCTAGCTAGCAAATCTGAAGGTTGGTGTGACCCTAAACATGCATGTTCTCGTGACCGGTTTTATTTGCTCCCATCTTTCAATTCAACTCAATTCAATTCAGTTTTCTTTATATAGTGCCTTTCACAATTAAATTGTCTCTGGGTGCTTCATAGAGGCAGAAACCCAGAGCCTGAAGCCTCAGGTGAGCAAAGGTGCAAGGAAAAACTCCCTATTAATAGGAAGAAACCTTGGGCAGGACCAGGATTACAAGGAGGAAGCATCCTGCTGAAAGTCAGCTGGGTAAAGGAGGAGAAGAAGAGGGAGACAGGACAGAGGGAGAATAAAAGTGTGTGTGTGTGTGTGTGTGTGTGTGTGAGAGAGAGAGAGAGAGAGAGA
>BJFM01001102.1:5032-16621 GCA_016586285.1 Arothron firmamentum | reverse complement strand
AGAGAGAGAGAGAGAGAGAGAGAGAGAGAGAGAGAGGGAGAGAGAGAGAGCAAAACAAATACACAAATCTAGCAAACATATATATATAAAAGAACAAGGCCCATCTGCTCTTTGATCCATATATATACAGTATACATTCATATATACACAATACACAAGTTTTTTTTATAAAAAGGGAAACAGAATAGGCAGGTGCTGACAGTGGACACTGGGTTTGTCAGAGGCTGGGATCTGTGCAGCATAAAGGTCTGAAGACAGAAGACCTGCAGAAAGATACAGAGAGAGAGAGAGAGAGAGAGGAGGGGGAGAGGCAAAAAACAGCGAGGAAGACTGGACAAACTGATTCTGGTGAGAAGAAAAGGAGAAGAGGTGAGGGACTAGAAATTTGAGGTAACTGGTTCCATCGTAAAGCTGCCTGATCGTTAAAGGCTCGTCCTCCCAGTCTACCTTTATGAATTCTAGGAACTACCAGTAAACCTGCACTCTGTGGTCTGAGTGTTCTTTTAGGAATGTACGGAACTCTGAGATCCTGCAGGTATGATGGAGATAGTCCATTGTGAGTTTTATATTTAAGTAGGAGAATCTTAAAGTCAATTCTAAATTTCACTGGAAGTCAGTTAGGAGAGAGATATGATCCTTTTTGCTGGTTCCTGTCAGAACTCTGGCTGCAGCGTTCTGGCTCAGCTGCAGGTTATTAATAGAATAATTTGTACATCCTGACAGTAATGAGTTGCAGTAGTCCAGTCTAGAAGTAACAAAGGCATGGGCAGGTTTTTCAGCATGACAGTGATGCTCCTGATGTTGCAGAGGTGAAAGAAGACGGTGCTCGAAACCAGTTTAATAATAGGGAGGAATGACATGTCCTGGTTGAAGATAACTCCCAGGTTCCTCTCAGTCATACTGGAGGACAAAGTAATGCCATCCAAAGAGAGAGTGTTGTCAAATAATCTAGTCCTCAGATGTTTCGGTCCAAGAACATTGACTTCAGTTTTGTCTGAGTTTAGTAGTAAGAAATTGGAGGTCATCCAGCCGTTTATGTCTTTGAGACGTGCCTGGAGTCTGGCTAACGGCTGGATAAATACAGCTGCGTACCATCGGCATAGCAATGGAAATTTATGCCATGGTCTCCGAATA
Organism: Arothron firmamentum; assembly: GCA_016586285.1. Lineage (NCBI taxonomy): Eukaryota > Metazoa > Chordata > Actinopteri > Tetraodontiformes > Tetraodontidae > Arothron > Arothron firmamentum. The sequence goes on along the minus strand of BJFM01001102.1, from coordinate 15,487 downwards.
ATATTTCCAAGAGGGAGCATGTAAAGAGTGAACAGGATCGGCCCAAGCACTGAACCCTGTGGAACGCCATGACTAACCTTTTTTACACACAGAGGAGACATCATTAACATGAACAAAATAAAATCTATCTGATAAATACGATTTAAACCAGTCTGGAGCTGTTCCTGTAATCCTAATCTCATTGTTGTAGTCTTTGCAATAAAATGTTGTGATCTACAGTATCACAGGCAGCACTGAGGTCCAGTAAAACAATTACAGAGACAAGCCCACAGTCTGGTGCCATGAGGAGGTCATTAGTGACATTAACCAGTGCTGTTTCTGTGCTATGTGGAGCTCTACAACCAGATTGAAACACTTCAAATAGACTATTCCTGCTTAGGTGATCGGTTAGGTGCCTTCACCACCAGCCTCTCACGTATCTTAGAGATTAATGGGAGGCTGGATATCGGTCTATAGTTTGCTGAGACGCCTGGGTCAAGTGAAGGTTTTTTAGGTAAAGGTCTGATAACAGCAGTTTTAAATGCCTGAGGGACATAACCTGCTATCAAGGATTAATTGATCTGATCTAATACTGAGGCCCCGATCAGAGGAAGGACATGCTTGAAGAGCTTAGTTGGGATGGGATCCAGGAGACATGTGGTTGGTTTAGGTCCATTAATGCTGCAGGTTAGCTGAGGGAGGTCTATGGGCAGGAAGCTGTCCAGAGGTGGATCAGGACTAGACGGGGTTACTAACAATGGCAGCACATCGGCTGTCATGGAGAGACCTTGATCGATCTCTTCTCTAATGTTTGTGATTTTATTAGTGAAGGAACTCATAAAATCTCCCTGCTAAAAGCTGCAGGAATGGAAGGAATAGAAGGCTCGACGGAGCTGTGACTCTTTGTCAACCTGCCTATGGTGTTAAACAGAAAATGCGGTTTGCTCTTGCTGACTTCTATTAATGATGATTAATAAGCTGTTTGGGCTTTACAGAGGGCCTTCTGATATGTCAATAAACTGTCTCTCCAAGTACTTTGGGAATCAGCCGATCTGGACGAATACCACTTCCTCTCCATCTTGATGCCTGCTTCAGGGTTCGCATATTTATACCACGTTATACCACGGAGTCAGTCTTCTGTGGTGTCTGAACCTCTTCTTCACTGGGGCAACCGAATTTAAAACTACGGTATATGCAGTGCGGCTGCGGTGTCATTGACAAAACAATCGATTTCTGCAGGAGTTACATTCAGATCAGTATGATAAACTGACATGGCGCTGGAGGGAGCAGCGCCGCGATTTCAGCTCCAAATCTGTCTCTGGTGTCCTCAGAGAGACATCTGCTGTAGCAAACCTTCCCGTCGTGTGCTGCTCGGTCTGCTAGAGCGAAATCAAAGGTTATCAGCGAGTGGTCTGAGAGGAGTGGGGGGTTTGAGGAACAGCTAACAGGTTCTCAGTTTCTAAACCATCGGTGAGAACCAACATCCAGAGTGTGATTATGACTGTGTGTCGGGTCATTTACTCACTGAAACCTATTGAATCTAACAGTGAGTTAAATGCCATGTTAACACTGTTGTTGTCATCATCCATATGAATGTTAAAATCACCCACTATAATGACTTTATCTGTACTGACCACTAATCTAGATAAGAACTCTGAAAACTCAGACAGGAACTGTGCGTAAGCAACCGCAGGTGGCCGATACACCACAACTAATAAAACTGTTCTTTCTGACTTCAGTTGTGGCGAGAAAAGCCGAGAGTGAGACTCTCAAAAGAGCTACAGGTAGCTGTCGGCTTTGGATTGACTTGAAGGCCAGGGTGGTAGATTGCTGCCTCTCCACCTCCCCTGCCTGCGCTTCGATGAATGTGATCATTAATATGACTTGGCGGAGTTGCTTCATTTAAACTAACATACTCATCAAGTCTCCGTGAGAAAGAAAATATCAGACTGACGATCTGTTATTAAATCATTGACTAGAAGAGATTTAGACCAAAGAGATCGTATATTCAACAAACCACATCTAATTGTTCTATTTATTGTTTCTGAGTATTTACTGGTGTGTATTTTTATCAGGTTATTTTTATTAACACCTCTTAACTTATTTACTAGATCAACTGTGGGAGGACGAGGTACGGACACGACTTCTGCTGTGTTATTATTGAACTTAGTGTTTTTAATCTCATTGTTATTTTTATTGGAGGGTGGCAGAAGGGAAGCAAACAGCAACGCTGCCTCCTGGCCTCAATCCTGGGTTGTCAGAGGGCTGGTTGTCTAATAAACTTTGCTATATTGGTAGAACTAAGAGCTGCACCACCACGGGTGGGATGGATACGGTCTCTGCTCATAAGGCCAGGTTTTCTCCAAAATGTCTCCCAATTATCTATGAAGGCCACGTTATTTTCTGGACACCACCGTGACAACCAGCGACGGAGCGATGACATGCGGCTTTCAGGATTCGGGGGGGGGGACCAGAGAAGCGTCGGAGTCCAACATTGTTTTTGCGAAATTACACACCGACTCCATATTAACTTCAGTGATCTCCAACTGTCGTTAACATCGACGTGAATGATAATCCTACTGTATTTACGTTTATCTCTCTCTCTCTCCAGCTGCTTTAAGTTACCCTCTATGTCACCCACTCTGGCCCCCAGGATACATTTAACTATTGCTTGCTAAGCCTCACCTCCAGAACTATAAACAAGCTACACTTTCCACACGCTTGACTGTCACTAAAGGGGAGGAGTAGCTAAACATTTCACACATTTTGCTGATCGGAGAAGGAGAATCAGTGGGAGAGGGAGTGGAATCAGCCATGCTAACAGTGAGCTCAGCTGAGCTGAGCAAAAGAGACGTAGAACCCAGGGGATCGCGCAGTTACTAAACTTTCATCAAGGTGCATGTGTACTTCTCTGTCAAAAACAGGATCGGTAAGAAGATAACAAAGTATTTAACAACAGTAAATCCAATGCAGCAAGCACCTGAAGAAGTGAACGACGGAGCAGAAACAGGATGCGATATGCTACCATGTTTGCCTGTAGAATGAGACAAACAGGAAGTGTTGCGGACAGTCACACATGCACTCATGCTTCAAAATGCTACAGAGTCAAACGTGCATCATGCTGACTGCTGTCCAATGCAGTCTGATATTTGGGGTAAATCTCTGACAGCCCTTAGGATATTGTATACATCCACTAGCCATAACATGATGACCACCTGCCCAATTGTTTAGGTTCCCCTATTGGTGCTGTAAACGTTCCGACCGGTCAAGCAGGTAGATATGGTCTTGGTGCTATCTACCTGCTGTGGTAGATAGCACCAAGACGTTTGCAGCAGGTCCTTAAACTCCCACGTGCCGCTGTAGATCGGACCCCAGAGACTCTGCAGTCTCCTCCCCGATGGCAGCAGGCTGAAGAGACCCTGAGATGGGTGGGCGGGGTCGCCTGCAATCCTGGTGGCTTTGCGGGTAAGGCGGGAGTGGTCCAGAAGGGAGGGAAGAAAGACACCAATGATCTTCTTAGCTGCTCTCACAGTGCGCTGTAGGGTTGCTTTCAATGATGCCTCTGTAGTAAGAGTCCATAATGGGGGTTGGGGCTCTTGCTCTTCTCAGTTTCTGCAGAAAGTAGAGTCACTGTTGAGCTTTTTTGGCCCAAGCTGTGGTGTTGATGTTCCAGGACAGGTCTTGGGACATGTGTACACCCAGGAACTTACACTGCTCACCCACTCCACTGCAGCACGGTTGATGGTTAGCGGAGGATGCTGGTCCGTCCCCTCTCCTGAAGTCCACTACGATCTCCTTCGTCTTCTCCACATTCAGGTGGAGATTGTTGTCCTTGCACCACGTGGCCAGGTGCCTCACCTCACTCCTGTAGATTGTCTCATCGTTGTTGTTGTTGTTGAGAGAGGTTGGAGCTGGATGTAGGTGTGCAGTCGTGGGTCAGCACGAGTGAAGAGGAGGGGGCTCAGCACACATCCTTGGGGTGCCCCTGTGTTCAGCGTGATGGTGCTGGAGGTGTTGCTGCCGACCCGAACTGCCTGTGGTCTCCCTGTCAGAAAGTCCAGCAGCCAGTTGCACAGGCAGGTGTTGAGTCCCACCCGACCAATGAGCTGCTGGGGGATGATTGCGTTGAATGCTGAGCTGAAGTCAATGAACAGTGTTCTGACGTGTGGGTCTTTGGTCTCCTGGTGGGTGAGGGCTGAGTGGAGGGCAGTGGAGATAGCATCGTAGGTTGAGCAGTTGGACCGATGTGCAAACTGGTAGGGGTCCAGTGGGAGGGTGGATTTGATGTGATGCATGACTAACCACTCAAAGCACTTCATGATGATGGGAGTGAGTGCGACCGGGCAGTAGTCGTTGTTGATTAATGATCCAACGGGGCGCTTGCTCTTTTTTTTTTTTTGCACGAATAATATTTTCCTCAGTTTTATTATGTTTGCTGGTGGTCAGGTCCATTTTTGGGGTGCTCTCCAATTTTTAAACCAAAGCCAAAATTAAAGAGATGGTTAATAACAGGGATAAAACTTGAATGAAACACATTAATACGCTCTTATGGCATACATTATTGCTGTTTTGCTTTAAAGTAAGTAGATCAAAATTAACATTAAATGGTGTCGCACTGCTCCCCTGCAGTAGCTCGTGTCCACATTTGCGTTTGGCTGATCTGTGCTGGACATTTATAGTCAATAAATAGAAATCAAATAATCATTTACAGTTAATAAATAGTTAGCAAAGTGAAATTCCACTTTTGGGCAATTTCATCTACTATTAGCAAATTTCCAAATCACTTTAAGTTGTTTTCGTCACTTGACTCCCGAGAAGTCAGCCAGAGAACATATTTAAAGTGCATTAATACCGCATAACCAAAGTCTCATGCTAACCTCTGCTAACATGACAAGCACTGCAGCCCACAGCCTTTTTTTCTGTTACTAAGCTATTATAGCTGATCGGAGTAGCGCAGCGTGTTGATTAGCAGGGCAGATTAACGTGACTGGCAGCAGCTACGAAGTTACCCAGCGGCGTGCTGTCACCGCCCACACTTGGTGAGCCATTTGCCCTGATCTCTCCTCCCTGCCATAGAGTCTGCCTCTGTTTACACGTCAGTAACGCTCTCCTCTTCATTTGCAATTGCTCCCCAAGATTTTTTTTTTCGGCCTTCTGCGACCTCAGAACCAGCAGCGGATCCTCTGAAACTTTCGCCTCTGGTTGGTCAAGACAAAAAGTACACAGTAAACGCTTGGGCACCTTTTAAGAGCAGTCTCGGAGACATGCAGGCCAGCCTCGGCTCCAACAAGCTAGCACACAAAGGGTTACTGAGCAATGGGGATTCGTGGTCGAGCAGATTCCCCAAATCAATCAGTTTCACAGACCTGACGAATCTCAATGAAAACAGGCCGTGGTGATGAGCAATGATGTTACCATGACAACAGGCAGGCTGAGCGTGCAGCCTGGCTTTGGTGTCTTCAGGCGTGCGGCGTGCGGCAACCCAGACGATTCGGGTTTTTAACCTCTTAAGTGGAAGAAAGCGAGCTACGGTCCCAGATGGGATCACTGGAAGATGGGTGGTGGCGGGCAGGGGATTGGCGTGGGTGGGGGACGGTTACGTGGCTGAGGGTGGGGTGTGGAGAGGGACAACAAAGTCAGGCATCATCTGAACCTCTCAACTGGAAATGAAAATGAAAAAGGTGGTGGGTGTCATTTCTTTTTTTTTTTGCAAGGGGTTGTTACCATCTCAATCCAGCCATTGGGAGCAAAGACATGAGAGGGACAAACAGATTAGCACGCAAAGAGAAACACCATCTCACACACACATATACAGAATACACAGAATGACAAACAGATGGGGGAAATTAATCAGAAACTCCATCCACGCCATCTATGAGCGCATGGGCACAGCATGCAGATTAAAGAGAGCCGGGAGAGAACAATAGCAGCAGCGTGGGGGGCCTGGAGAGTGACGCCCGCCACCGCTGACTGCTGCATCAACCGGCAGACCAGCTGCTTGAGGGCATCGAGGAGGCCTTCGTGTTTCCTCATTAAAGCTTGGACAAAGATATTTGTGAGGGGCCCCAACATGTTCCGCTGTTAGTAAATCAGTCGTTGGTTCGATTCCGACCCTCTGAAGTCTCAATGCCAAAGTGTCCTCGAGCAAGATACTGAATGTGCATGATTGTCCTTCCAAGGGTTGGCAGGTGGTACCTTCAGGAACTCCAGAGGGGGCCTCTGTCACCTGCGTGTGAATGCGACACTCAGAGACAGTGACGTTTGCGATCAGTGATCAAAGATCAGCGGGGAAACATGAAGGAATAAAGGATGTCAGATCAAAAAGCCGTCAACTCAAAGGCATTTACTTTTGGTAATTAATAGAGTCCTATAGATTGTCTCTAGCACTGGAAGGTCATCCCATTGGGTACACTGTCATGTTTTATCTCCTGAAAGACAGTATAGGGGGCACTCCATCATCGTTTTTATCAATGGAAAAGCAGCATCGAGGGCACTTTGGCACCATTATTTTAAGAGGTGCTACCCTTGAAACATATATACACCCTTTTCTTTTGATTACTGGAAATGATTAATGCATTTTTTGCACCTAAAGTGCACCCGTGTGTGCATCATACATAATGCATTGTGGGGGGGGGGGGGGGACCTTTAGTGACTTGAAAACTCCATTAAAAAGCTTTTTTTCTTTTTGTAGAGATAAAATATAAAAAAAGGAGGGGAAAGGAAAAAGTGCTCGCTTTTTCTTTATTATTCAGAGGGCACTTTAATGTTATATTTTTCCACTGATGGGGACCCCTAGTGGGCACATTATTGTGTTTCGTCCACCAAAAACGGATCATTTTGAATTTTTACAGCCATTTTATTGAATTTATTGGAATTTAATGCATTTAAAATAAGCATACATTTGGAATTGTTGTAATGTCCATTTCTGCTTCAGCCACCCCCTCTCTTCTCCTTGCTAAACTGCTGTGGAATTGAAGAGAAGGGCAATTGACGTGACGCAGGGTCATTGGAAAATAACACTCTCATGCACAAGCCCTTCCCACACGTTCAAAATTTAAATGAATTATTCTGAAAGTGAGAAAGTAATTAATGGTGATTACAATGATGCGAGCTTTTAAGAATTATATCATTTTCCCTTAAGTTTGTTTTAAAGGAGACACGCTTCTTTCCGAGCAGCAGCCACCCGTGGATGAATGAAGAGGAGGAATGATGTAACCACAGCCGAAAAGAAACACTGCTATTTTTGTAGCTCATTGGTATCACGCTCTGTTTTTTGTTTTTTAACCAATCTGTAACACGGCCCACTGCCGGGAAGTGAGGTGTGTTTTTGCAGCACTTCGATTCAGTTAAATCAAGTGCTGGGGGGGGTGGGGGGGTACGTGACCATTTCGGCATCTTCTGTTCTGCTCAGCCAAACGTGATGTCACACACAGTGACACACACTTTGGGGAAATGGTTCAATGTTAAAAAAAAACAAAAAAAACCCGCCTCTCCGTGTTTGTACAACTTTGCTGGGCTGCATTCAGGCAGCTAGCAGAGACTTTGTGTTCTTCCTCTTCTTATCTCGACAATGAGATAAGAAGAGGGGATCTTCATGTCTATAATGTTGATATTAATGTATTCCTTTATTTGGTAGCTGTGGATAGGAGCATCAGCAATACTGCTTCTAAATAACACGGAGAAAACAAAAAGTCTTTGTCAACGATTAGCTTTACCGCCATCCTGAGTTGAACCCAAAATCAGTCATCTCAAAGCAGCCAAAAAAGACGTTAACAATAATTCATACCACCGAATCCCCAACTGTCTTTAGTTAATCCGGTTTGTTTCTAACAGGTCGCTTCAGAACGACCTTTGAATTGGCCCGACTCACTGATCTTAATCTGGATCTGCCTCTTGAAACTAAATATGAACAGTCGAGACACCGACGGGCTGGTTTCCAGGAGTGGTGTGTCTTGTCCCCGCGTGGTCAAACGTCGTATTTGTGACATTTGTGCACATGTTGGCGTGTGTTCACACAGCCCGCGCGGCCAGTAGCCTAAACTGCCAAAGAGAGATCAAGTTGCTGTGAACTCTCCCTCTGAAAAGGAATGCTGGCTCAATTTAATGTGATTAAGGTAAATCAATCCTCTTCACCTCTATTTCAGTGATTCTGTATTTAATTCAATTCAATTCTATTTTATTTGAAAAGCACCTTTTACAATTAGAATTGTCTCTAGGTGCTTCACACAGGCAGAGACTCAGACCTGAACCCCCCAGGTGAGCACAGTGACAAGGGAAAAACTCCCTTTTAACAGGAAGAAACCTCGGGCAGGACCAGGCTTAGAAGGAGGAACCATCACACCCCAACTCACTTGATAAAAGGAAATGTTGGTGACACTTTCCAGTTGTGCTTGATGAAAAAGACAACAAAAATGTGTCATAGGGGAAAAAAACAGATGTCAAATGCAGCTTCCAAGTTTTCATTCCAAAAGGAGGGCAATGCACTAATTTTGCTAAAGTTTCACACATGGCCTTGCTCTTTAAATGGGTATATCCTTCCCCTTCCAGTATCAAAGCCTAAATAAACAGACTTGTAGAGGCTCAGACCTGATAAAGCGGAGGAACAGAATAACAAATGTAAGGCGTGCAGCTAAAATAAGCAGCATCAGGGTGCTTCGCTTTGACACGGCCTACACACTGAAAATACACTGCTGCTGAAACCGCAGGGAACTGGATTAACACCATGATTTACTTCTGTGGCAAGTGTAAAAAGATTTTTTAATAAAAACTTTTTTATAGATGTGGTAATTGCACCTGTTCGCAAATCACCTACGAAAAACGGCAGGAGAAAAGTGGATCAATCTGTAGGACAGGTTCCCTTTTATTTTCTTTTTTTTTTAAAGATTTGTGTGTAAATTTAAAATTTCTGCTGGTCTTTTTATGTCTGTTTCAAACCACCGTGAAAACAGAGCGTGTTGAGAGAGGTGGAGAACGCGGCCGTGCGCCCTTACCCGCGCCGCCCTGGAGGAGTAGGGGTCCTCAAATAGATTCCAGATCACCGGTTGCCACTTTCTCCACAGACTCCCGTGGCTGTCGGCGGCGACGTCTTCGATGCCGAGGCGCTTTCCTATCTCCTCGTCCTCGTCGCCATTGTCCACGTTGAGCTCGAAAACGTCCAGAGCCTCCTCCGCGTCCCGGTGCTGCCGGTAGGTCATCCAACAGCAGGGCTCCACGTCCGTCTCATCGATGCCCCAGAAGGACAGCTCCTCCTCGAACAGCGGTCCGCACACATCCGCCGGGCAGTGGAGTTTCCCGGTGCGGTAGTAGTTGAGCACGTAGGCGAAAACGCCCGGGTGGCGGTCAAAGAAGTATTCGTTGGTCCGCGCGTTGTACTCGATGAAGCCGGGGACTTGTTGCAGCTGATCCAGCACGGAATCAAGGTCCGAGTCAGAGGCGAGCAGGGCCAACCTGGTCCCCGGCAGCGTCTTTAAAGTGGTCTTGTAGGTTTCGTGTCTGGTGCCCCCGACGTTGAGGATTATTCTCTCGTTGTCGTCAAACTTGCCCATCGCTCTGGATCAGACATGACTTGTTGGAAAGCGGGGGGTGAAGTTGGCGAGTGCAGTCTGGAGGTTTACAGCCACACGCACACACACGCACGCACGCACGCACGCACGCACGCACACACACAGTTCTGCTTACAGAAGCTCCGGGGTTTCGGTGCGAGGCATCTCCGGCTGTGCTCACCAAACGCGCTCGTAGGTGTTCGGCAAGGTGGCCAAAATGCCCCCCATCGTTCAAGGAGACGGGGAGGGTTTCAAGGTCGTCGGTTTGGATCCAGAAGTCCGTTTAGGCAGCCGGTGTTCGGAGCGGAGGACGATCTGTGGCTCCAACCTCACCGCGCCGCTGCTGCTGCTGCTGTTGTTGTTGCGCGTCTCCGGCGTCCCTGCCCTCTCCAAGACGCGCAGCCGCCCGTCAGCGTCGAATTCGCTGTTCCAAAACATTTAAGGCGTCATTGAAAGAACACGTGAATAAAGAAAGAAAGGGGGTCTCATTCACTCTCATGCGGAGCACCAGAAGCTGACGCCGCGCCTTTGATTTCATGAATTTGGAGAGAAGTTGAGGGAGATGAATCAGCGCTGATCTCCAGGGCTGCGGTCACGATTTGAGCTAGACGAAATGAATCAGAGCAGAGGTAGTAAGATCGTAAAGACGTGGGTTTTTTTGTTCATTTATTTTTTTCTTTTTAACAGCTGATCCAGTTTAGTGACGTTCATTTTAGTCAAAAAACACAGTAGATCTCAAATGGTTTGATTTGATTAGTTTGTATATTTAAAAGCATCCTATGAGGAAGACAGAGTATGTAATGTAGTGCTTTTAGAATAATTAAGATTATTCATCGGTGGATAGAAATAATGCACACAAAGATATTGAAGCTGCATGTATATGTTGAACTTACCAATGAAAGACAGTAGACAGGTGTACTGTATGTAAGAGCAT
>BJFM01001101.1:224067-243159 GCA_016586285.1 Arothron firmamentum | reverse complement strand
TAATGCGTCTGTATTGCTCCTCCTGCGTTAGCCTGCCCACAGCTCTGAGGACTCTGGAGAGCCTCACGCCCCTCCATCATCCTGCACAGTCATTGACGTGCAACCAAGCTGTAACGCACACAAAGAGAATAACCCCCCCCTTCCGAAAAAAAAGTCCTCCTCTGTCCATGGAGGGGGGAATTAGCATAGTGAAGATGCTGCATTATGCTAATGTGTCGGGCTTCTTCTCCAACAGTGCTGCTAAATTGGATGATGCTTTACGGTGATGGAGGAGTGGGTTAAAAGCGCGCTGGATCAGCTTTTACTGCCTCTCTGAGTCCTCCGACTCGCCTCTCGCCTCCCATAAGTTCTGATTCCGGCCGTCTGGGCTCGAGCAGGCAGCAGCAGCTCTGGATAAACGCCTGAGAGCGATGAAACCTGCAGCTAAGCTAGGTTAGCGGGCACAAAGCCGAAGAGGAAAACCTGGCTCTTCTGTTTTAGGGGGGTAACGATGGATCTCCGCCTCAGGAAGGACCAGAAATGGAGAATTAATCATGCTAATGTGGGCTGTTGTGGAGCCAACGATGAATCCTTCAGCAGTGACATTTCCAGTCGTTTGAATGAGCCAATAGTGGTGGTGGTGATGGTGGTGATGGTGGTGGTGGTGGGGGGGTCACATCTGAGGAAAGCCTTCTCAGGATGCAACTCAGGATTAAATTCTGCTAAATTTGACTGATTTCCTCACAAACGTACCCAGCGTTCCCCCTGTTGCCTTTAGCGTTTCCACCAATGTGTCGCTATATTTGTGAGGACCAAACAAGTCTGCATCAAACAGCTGATGCAGAAACACAGCTGCACCTCTGCACGTTCACACACTCCTACTCGGGGGGCCACGCAGGCGGTAGCCTTGGCTTTGTTCTAAAGCTCTTACCGTTTGTCTGATGTTGCACAACCTCTATTTACTCCTGACCATCTTGACTGGTGACCTTTGAACCCAATCCACACAGGTGCTGCAGGACCAGCCATCAATACTGGCAGCAGGTTGTTTTTGCCTCCGGGCTGGTGGATAAATGATGTACACACACACACACACACACACACACACACACACACACACACACACACACACACAGAAGGAAGGAAAGCAGGGAAACGCTTGGCTTTTAATGCATTTCACAGTAAATAGTCTCATATCTCAAAAACGGTTAAATGTCTAATTACAAACTGGCCATAGGAGGTAAAAATGAGTGTAACTAAATATGATTACCTGGTCCAAATCTCACCTTGTCGTCCCAGCGATGTGCGCCCCTCCAGCCTCAGCTGCTGTGTGCTTCTGCCACTCATTAGCAGCTATTAGCGTGCTAACCTGCTTAATTATGAGTGGGATCATGACTGTTTCCACCTGTTACTGATGGGATTATCACGGTTTAACCCGCTTCCTCCGCGCCTGCAGTGTCCTCTGCTGTAAAATAGGCCTCATTGCAGCTTCCATTCTAAACTATGGGTTCTTAAATGTGTTTGGTTGTAATTGTCTGGAAATATTAATGAAATAATAGAGAAAAGTTATTTATTCATTTATATACTATTTAAAGTATAACCATCGAAGCTACGTATAGATTTATGTGCCCCAGAAGGGTTTGGGAAAGGAAGGTTCTTTAAAGATCGTTTATGATCGATGATCTTTGGTGGATCATTGATCATAAACTCATCGATAAGCGCTCGTGTCACGTGATCACCGGTTTTGTGTGACGTCACATCTGTAGGCCTGGCGGGCTGTGGCTATTCTGGTAACAATGGTTTCATTTTGCGGTGGAAAATGTTGCTAATTGTTTCTGTAATTATTCCAAGGGATGAAAATCTAAGTTTATTTACACATATTTATTTATTTTTTAGGAGGACAAAAAAATTCAGCCAGAATCCTTTGAAAATTGGTCTTTGACCGCCACCTAGTGGCTGAATGTGTGTGGTACAGGATGTTAAAGGCTCCAGGTCCAATTTGAATTCATCACTTTTGTCTTTATAACTTCATTTATGTTATCAGCATGTGACATCTGACTCAGTCCACGCTTCAACTGAGACACAAACAACATAAAATATGAATTTGTTGTTGGAGTTTTCCAGTTTGGGGCGATATAGCAACCAAATGAAGCTGCAGTAACATCAGCGTTTAAATAAAGAACCTCTGTTGATGATGGAGGAGCTTTCAGGGTCAGCAGGACGACAGAAGAAATTAGATAAATGTTCACTGATGGGGTTGCCCTGCAGAGATTTCATTAAAAACACCTTTCTAATCACCTGAAGTCTAAATAATTGAATAAACCAACCTTAAAGTATTTCATCTGGTTTGTTTCTTGCGGTAAAATAGATAAATATTTTAAGGAGTAATCAGGCCCAGGAGAAAGGTTTGTGACCACGATACATTAGGAGGGAGAGCAGCATCCTCCTCTTTACATGAAGAGGAGGATGCTGCTTTTTATCAAGATTTATATCTGCGAAAGACAGGAAAACGTTTTTTTTCTGCTGGTTTTGGTTGAATCCGCGTCATTTTCATGGTCAATTTCGCGCTTTTTACCCATCTTGTTTTGATATTTAATGAGATAATTGGGTTTGGTGATTAGAACCGATGTGGTTCTGGCTGCGGGGGCTCTTTCCCCCCTCACATCTGGGCCGTTGCGGCCCCTTTACATTGATTTTTAAAGGTCGGTGGGAGGAGGGGGCGGCGGGGGAAGGGGGGGTACAAAGTTCCAGGGCTCCAGGGTGGAGGGCTTTAAGCACCGCCGCATCTTCTGTTTGCAAGCCGGAGTGCGTGCAGCTGCAGGACCGAGCTTGCGCACGCACACCCGACGGGAGCGCGCTTTCGGTTTCCCCGCTCAGGGCCGCCCGGAGGAGCAACCCCACCCCAGGTCCGCTGCACAACTTTGCTGCTCGCCGTTGTGGCCGCCGCTGTTCTGAACATGTCCCCTGTGCTTCTTGATAGTGCGCCTTCAGAGAGTCGGACGCGGTCGCTCACGCACGGTTACGCACGGTCACGCAGGCGGATACGATGCGTCTTTAGAGGAGCGTGCGTCTTTCTGACGGCATCGTAGGAATAAAACACAGGTAAGCAGACCCCCAACACACACACACACACACCCGCTCATGCATGACTCGTGCATAGCTCGTGCATGGCTCGTGCCCGTTAAATGATGACGTTTAACCGGGGTGAACTCCAGATGTAGTTAGTTCTTTTTTTTTTTTAAGGCAGTGTTTATAAGTATTGATGACGCAGAGAGGATTCCATCAGAGAAATGCTGTTGTAAACACACAAAGACGCGCGCCCGCACGCACACACACACGCACACGCCCTCAGCACCAAGGACGCAGATTCTGCTGCAGTCCGGAAACCAGAAGCTTCTGTCAGTGACTCATCATCTCTGCCTCCAGGCTGGTCCTGCAGCCTCTTCACTCAGCGTGCGCAGGCAGAGAGGAGCCGATCTGCAGGATGGTGAGCTCCATCGGTCAAAGTACTGATAAATAATCTGGGTTAGTTCAAAATCTGACTTTAGGACAGCAAACACTGGAGGTGGGCTTTGAGTCCCAGTCAGATTAGCTCTCTGTGCATGTTGGATAAGGCTGATTAGAGGCTCCACATCTCCTCAAGATTGCGTTACGTGCATGCTGTGTGCTCCCATGATGCCCCAGTGACCTGGGAAGACCCCCCCACCCCCCCACCCCCTCTCGGACTGACAGACGCTTTATAAATAAAGTTAAATTGAATAGAAACCGGGTCCTGGATGCTGTTAATCTGTGATGCTGCTTCACAGGAGAGGACGATGCTGGACGCGCGCCTCCTCTGCGTCGCGCTGTGGACGGCCACGCTTTTGGCCGCCGGATCCAGGTGCCCCGAGCTCTGCACCTGCTCGGACAAACAGGGCCGTTACGTGGCAGACTGCTCCTTCAAGGGCTTTTCCGAAGTGCCGGAAGTTTTCCCTCCGGCCGTCTCAACTCTGCGTCTGTCCGCCAACAGGATCAGCTCCGTACGCTCGGGGAGCTTCCGCAGCCTGGCCCAGCTGATGTCGCTGTGGTTGGCCAACAATAAGATAGCCACCGTGGAAGAAGGCTCCCTGGCGCACTTGGTGCACCTGCGGAACCTTGACATCAGCCACAATAACATAGAGACCTTCCCATGGGGGGACCTGCAGAACCTCACCAGCCTGCAGCTGTTAAGGATGGACCACAACAAGATGGCGCAGCTGCCGAAGGACGCCTTCTCCACGCTCAGAGACCTCAGAGACCTTCGGCTGAACAACAACAGATTGGTGACCATAGCGGAGGGGACGTTTGACGGTTTGCTGTACATGTCCCATTTGCAGATCATTGAAAATCCTTTTGCGTGCACCTGCTCCTTGGACTGGCTCAGAACCTGGATCTCAACTACCAGCGTCTCCGTCCCCGATCAGCAGTGGATCGTGTGCGACTCTCCGGAGAGCCTGAAGGGGCGGACGATCCGGAGTTTACCGAGGTTGTGCCGAGTCCCGAGCGCTTCGATTCAAATCCAGCCGGATGCTCCGAACGCGACGTTCCACGAGGGAACCACGCTGATCCTGAACTGTCAGTTTGCGGGGAACCCAAAGCCCCTGGTCATGTGGAGCGTCTACAGCAGGAGCCAGAAGCAGGAGGTGCCGCTGTCCTTCTCAGAAGATGACTCCAGCGAGGCCCCGTCACCAGGCAACAGCCAGGTCCGTATCTTCAACAACGGCACGCTCGTTCTTCCAAGCGTCGGGGAAGACGACAGCGGCAACTACTCCTGCTCAGCCACAAACCAACACGGGAGGGCGGAAGACTCCGTTTCCGTGACAGTGGTGGCTTCTTCTAACACCACACCGGAGTCTCCAGAGTCCACGGCAACCCCTTACAACAAAACGCAGCCGCCTGTGAGCCAGGCAGCGGGCAGCGATCGGGATTCCACCCCCGCTAGCGATAGCCTGTCCTCCGACGGCTCAGCGCCGTATCCGCCGCAGGGTAGCAAGTGCGGCCTGACGGCCAACACCAGATACGTCTCCAGCTACGTCAGCAACGGGAGCCTCGATGACGTCAAGCAGGACACCTTCGACTTTGGCGTGATTGCGTTGGGGGTGACGGAAACCGAGGCGACGGTGCGACTCAACCCTTTTCTCATATCCAGAGACAAGGGCGCTGCCACGACCGCAAAAAGCCTCGCCGGCGCCGGCGACGGGCGTCAGGGCCTCTCAAACTGGTTGTATCTGTGTGCCACCACCGACCTTAAACGCACCGTGGTGCAGTGGTACAGGGTGAAAGGGGGCGTCGACACCTATCGATTCGCCGGCCTGCGTCCCAACACCAATTACTCGCTGTGCCTGACCTACGAAGGGGAGGACTGCGAGGTCCAGGTGCTGTTCGCCACCAGGAGACGAGTCCCCAACCTCCTCATCATCATCTCGGTCAGCATCTGCCTCCTCACCGTGTCCACCGTCCCTCTGCTCGGAGCCATGTGTTTCCACCTGGTGTACAAATACCGAAATAAGACCTACAAGCTGATCCTGAAAGCCAAAGACCAGTGCCACCTGGAGAGGAACGTCGCGGCTAACTTCCACCTCCACAGACCTCACACCGAGTCCCAGAGCCAGCTGGACGAGGACGAGGCGGACATGGACAGCGGCAACGGCAACAGAGAGGCGGATACAGAGGAGAGCGTCATGACGGAGTCCCTCAGTTTGTCTCAGTGTCGGGCAAACTCGGACAACTGCGACGTGGTGTCCGAGAGCAGCGACCGGCTACCTCTGGGAGCCGAGGCAGTCAACATCGTAAGCAACTACCAATACCCACATCTGTGACCGACGACGCGTATTTAAGTTCCGCAACTCGTATATAAGTTGTAGAACTTGGGTGTCGACCTTACTGGCTTCAGTGTATCGTTAGTTAGCCTAACCAGCCATGTTAGCCTTACCTAACCTAGCCTAGCCCGAACTTCCACAGGACGCGCTAGCCAAATGTCAAAGTATTACTACAGTTATAACAACTAACTCCTGCGGTAACATAGACTAGCCTTTTATTGTGAATGTACAAACTAAAACTGAACAAACTTCAACAAATGGTCAAGTAAATTAAAGCTCCTCAGCAGCTCAGGCACTGCCAGAGAACACTCAAGGACAAGGGTCGTACATGGCAGCGCTAACTTAGCTTAGCCGAGAAAACCGCTGCCGTGACAACAAAGTGCCTCGTTAAAATTTTATAGCAAAGGAAACAGAAAGGTCCTTAAGCTCCATTTCCAAAAATGACCCCAGCTCAGAGCTAAACGACAAAGATGGACAACGGGCACCAAATACGCAGGAGACGCGTTGGTGAGTTAGCATGGATGCTAATGTGTTCTGTAAAAAGAAGTAATTAGAGTTCTCTGTGCCTCTTTTTGGAAAGATTTTGTGATCAAACACCTGCAGAAAAAAATATTTGCACTTTATTTTGAAAGAATTACAGCAGATAACTACGGTTCAAATGTGTTTTTTCTTTTTTTAAAAAAAACGGAGTACATTTTGTAAAGCTTAACAGGAACGTTTGTGTCTTCAGCTCGTTGTCCAATTACTCAAAGATATTTTTTAGTGTTCTGAAAATGAGTTTTCCTTTAGTAAACAGGCACCTAATGTCACAGCCGTGTTGTTTTCTGTACGTCTTGTCCTTTGCAATGAACGGGTAAAAAAAGACTTTGTTATATGTTGTGATTCACAGCGAAGAGCCGAAATTTGTCCTGTAGAACTATTCATGACTGGATATACGCCTCAATAAAGTTTGGAGAAAAGAAGATTCAATGACTGAGCTTGTTGTCTGTCTTATTTATTTTAGTTAAAAGCTAACTTAGAGGCTACTTTTTTATCCAACAACAAGCTAGCTTAACTTGAAAGGGATCAGTCACTACGGGGCTAATCTACACAGATGATTAACAAGTCACCCTTTAATCACATGACCCTTTAATCACATGACCCTTCCAACCTACCAGATACCAGTTCTGCTGATGCTCTTTCTGCCCTCCACGATTTCCACAGCGGCTCAAACTGGGGGAACTGGATTCTGACCCGTATTGACTCTGTGGGTGTGACGTCGTCAACGACCAAAGTGGGACAGCGCTCGTCGATACCTAATCAGATTTCAGCCGCGCTGCACAAGCAGGATGCGCACAAACGACATCAGACCAGCTGATTTTCTACGATTAAGCCCTTACGCGCTTTCGTAAAAGCTTTTCTCTTATTCTTTCCCAGTTAATGAGCCACCGCCTCTGAGAGATGGGACAGAAAAAGCGTGTTTAATGAAAATATCGGCACTTTGGCTCGACCTAAGTGATTAACAGCAGTTCTGAGCCTCAACAAACTAGAAATTCACATTTCCAGTTGATTCACAGAGCATTTTCCCACACTTAATCTTTAACAAATATCTTACTGGTGGCTACACCTTGACGTTACACCAACGTCGTGTCATTCACGGCTCTCCCTCGCTCTTCTCTTGGGTTGATGGTGCCTCCGCCGGCTCCGCGGCCTCCGCGGCTTCTTCCTGGCCGCCTTTCCTGGAGTGGTGGTTCGGGGTCCCGTTCAGGATGCTGTCGGAGGTCTGCAGGGTCTGGAAGTGCTTCCTGGAGCCCAGCAGCGAGGGGTTGTTGACCAGGGTGTAGAGCAGCTGCCAGCGCCAGCGGATCCTCCGCCGGCTGCTCGCCTGGTTTGGCTGGATGCCTGAAATCAGGGCGGAGCAGGCCGTCAGGGCGCAAGGACACAGCCAGACTGTCCTTCAGGATTTCCCTACCTTCTTCCGCGTCCCTCATCTTCCGACCACCCTCCACCATCAGGTCCAGCAGCAGGCCGCAGAAAGCCTTCATCACCGGGTGGGACTGGCTGACCTCCACCTTCAGGGAGTGGGTGTAGTACCTGAAGGCTGCGTTGGATCACATGTCAGCCGCGCTTGTCCTGCGTGAGCGGGAGACGAGCCGGCTCTTACCCGGGTCGTAGGCCTCGGCGGAGCGGTGCAGCAGGCTGATGTCAATGCGGCCCAGGTGGAGGATGTTGTACAAGGCCGTCATCACCATCCTCCACACTGCAACCACCAGGCCAACCAGGGTGTTGATCAGGAAGAGCAGGTAAGTCAGCAGGAAGAGGCTCTCCCTGCAAACAAGACGGGTTTTTCCACAGTCCGACGCCTTAAATGCACCTTTAAGAGCGCTCCGCTGACCTGTTCTTCAAGTCTCTGGTCCCAGCTTCCTTCTTGATGAAGGCGAACTTGGCGAGGACGTGCTGCAGCGCGGTGACCAGCAGCAGCGTGACCCAGGCCGGCCTGGGACATCAGCAGAAAGGTTCTGCGAGTGTCAGTCATCTGGGAGGGGACTGCGGGACATGCGGGACAACTCACCAGGCCTGCCGGGCGATTTCAAAGACGATGAGGTTGCGTCGGTAGAAAACGGGGACGATGATCAGGAAGACCAGGAACAGGAAGCAGATGAAAAACACAACGGTCTGAATGGCCATTCCTGCGGGGATGGAAACAGGAAGCGCGTGTTTCAGCATTGAAGCACCTGTGCCGGCGGTTTTGGACATGAAGGGCGGCTGTACCGAGGCTGACGATGGCAGCCTGGTACCCCATCAGGCCCATCCAGCAGACGACGCCGGGCTTAGACGGACTGATGGTCTTCTGGCTGTTATAAATCCTGTAAACATCTCCTTTGTAGAGACCCTTCAGGTTTGACCTGAAACAAATCAAACCTTAGTTGTGATCCAGGTTAAAAAAAACACCCCAGGTGGGGCAGTACCCCAGCCCGACACCAGGGGGCGACTGTGGCGTTTCGGTGCGGTTTTACCTGTGAAGGATCATGGACTTCATCAGCATGATGAGGTTGACCAGGCAGGACAAGGTGGTGGCGCACAGGTAGCAAACTATAAGAGGTGAAAATGAGCTTCTTTTTAAGCCGGGCGGGGTTTAAAGCCACACCGAACGCTCAGGCCAACCTTCCAGCAGCCACGCGTAGAAGGTCACGATGCGCACGACCTCCATCCTGTCCTCCGACAGGACGACCCCGAAGCTCAGCAGGAGGAAGGCGATGTTTTCATCGATGCCGGCGCGGACGATGTGCAGCGTGGGGACCACGGTAACCACCAACAACAGCGCCGTCTGACGGGAAACCACAAGAAATTCAGCCGCCCGGGGTGGGGGTGGGGGTGGGGGTGGAGGGGGGCTCATCTGAGGGGCTGCGGCCTTACGTGGTAGACGGCCAGGAAGGCCACGAACGCTGACACGGCAAGCTTGAGCGGAAACCGAAAGACTGAAAGACAAATGTAGTTGTTGTTTTGACATTCAAGGGCTGGATTTGTGACAGTGAGTCGTTATTCAAGGTCACGACCTTTGTCTGGGATGTAAATGTAGCTCTTGGGCACCTCCAGGATTCTCTCAGCCAGCGACGGCTCGTCTGGCGAAGAAGAGCTGGAACACGGAACACAGAATTACTGTCAGGCTGAAAAAAACAGAGTTTTGAATCCATGTTACACTGACGAGTCGATCTGAAGATGGAGTCATGTGTGTGGCGGCAGCAGCGTAGCCTGAAAAACCCCGACGCTGCTGACTCCAGCGCGACGGTTTCGTCAGGTTTCGCTCGGTGTGAGACCCGTTTCTGCACTTTCATCCTAAAGTCAGACGCTCACCTGCAGTTTGACGACCTTTTCTTGAGGAGCGACCTGACGTAGTCAGAGTAGTAGCTGCTGTCCAGGTCCTGTTGGCGCAACAGAGATAAAAACACATTTGGTGAATTTCATGTTGGAGGTTGTTTTTTTTTTCTTTTCTGGCTCGTGAAAAAAAAAACAAAAAAACACAACCCCTCAGCTTTAAATAATCTTTCAAGAAAGATCAGCCGCCTGCGTGGTCATAATCTGCTGCCGGCCTCTGAATTAAACCTGCTTTATTCTGGACAAGCTGATTATGTGCTTCACATTGCTGAGATTCATGAACAGAAGCGTCGCTGCTCGTCACCTGAACGCTGACCTCTCACCTCTTCTGTCTTTGGTCCTTTGATCAGCAGGAGGAGAAACTGCGCGCAGACGAACGCCAGACACGCCAGCTGAGGCAGGCTGGCCAGCAGACTGTAGTATTTATAGATCTGTGAAGAGGAAGTGAAGTTTTAGGAGACTCTGGAACCTGTCAGAGACTTTGGGAGACAAACTACATGAGCCGCAGCGCCATCTGGTGGTGATTCCAACATTTGCAGCCGGGGATTTTTCACATCAGGAAGCAGGAGGTCACCCAATGACCTTCTCACCTCCGGGGTCCTCGGGCAGTCGACCTTCTGCCAGAGGAGGATGACGAAGTGGGTGAAGGAGAGCAGCGTCCCGAACACGTAGCCCACCTTGTGCTGCAGGGTGTTGCAGAGCAGCAGGGGGTAGAAGAGCAGCGGGTAGTAGAAGATGGCCGTGATCTTCATGTACTCTGAAAGACAGCAGCGAGCCAGCGTCCCCCCCCCCCTCCTTCAGCATTTCATACTGGCATTAATGGAAGACGGCGTCCCAGTGGGACGTGCACCTTTAATATCTGCTGGGGTGTCTTTGCAGAAGGGCAGAGGGTCCGGGGCGATGCTCAGTACCGCCAGCTTGCTGAACACCAGTCCGAAAACGGCCAGGACCAGACCTTTGCTCTGGGTCTGGTCCAGGAAGTTGGCGGGGCTGTGGACACGGACAGTGAGACCAGAGGACGGGCTCGGGTCCACTCTGAGCGGGTGCGGGACTCACCTGAAGACGCTGGAGGCGCCCCTGGTGAACCCTCGGCACAGGTTGTTTTTGCGGCAGAGGAGAGCCAGGATCAGAACCATCACCAGCTGCGGGGGAGAGTTTCGCGACACTTTATTGCGCGCCGGCGGCTACCCGGGCGTCTGCACGCCATCACACATCAAAGAGAAAAGATCAAAGATGGCGTGCGGGACATCAGCACGCGTGTTGTTTCTGCCGTGTGTGTGTGTGTGTGTGTCAGTAAAGTGAGATTGCACAACATGTTTACTCACAGATATCGACAGCACGCATATGTGGAAGAGCGCGTCGTCCACCGTGGGGTCACATGGTAGAATCACCCTGGCAACAGGAAAACAACTGATCATTTCAGATCAAACTATCCGCGTTCTTGAATTCAGCCTGTTTTGCTTCAGGTCGTGATGTCATGAAGAACCAGGAAGTCAGTGTCTGAGCATAAATTGCATATTTCATCACATCAAACGTGTCATTCTTGTTTAAATCTTTTAAAACATTAACTCTACAAGATAAACTCGCGTTCTAGATGATCTGGATCTGATCTGATCTGCAGGGTGTCAGCGTGTGGAGGCTCATTGCTCAGCTAGCATCTGGATTCTTCTGTATTTTAGTGCTGTTTTCAGCCGTGGATTTCCCGCGGAGCCGGTTCTGTACTCACTCTTTGGGCCGTGTGGTGGGCTCTGCCTCGTCCGGGTACTCGTAGTAGGAGTATTCGTACGGTTCCGGTTCCACCTGGCTGTGACTCATGGCAGCGGGCGTGTCAGGGTCAAGCAGGTGAAGCGCGTTGAGCAGATATCTCCTCTAGATCTTCTCAGGTAACCAGGCTCAGTGATCCGCAGCTGCTGCAGCCTGTCGGAACCAGAAACACAGACGCATTCCAGCCGGGAAAAGAGCTGAGGGGGAGCAGATTAAGCTCCCAGAGGGGAGTTAGAGGGGGGACAGAGGCTCAAGCTTCCAGGGAATAATAGAGGAGGAAAATCCCCCTGAAGAAACCAGGTCTGCTCCTGGAATCTCAGGTCATTAGTCGCCACCCGGCAGTGAAAAGCCCGATTGTTCCTTTGTTGGAGTCTCTGCTCGTAGTTGTGGGTTCTGGGACCGTTTCTGCACAAAAAAAACCCAACAGCAAGAGGTCAGATTTGATGTTTACACAATCAGCCGCCGGCGTCCATCTGCGTCTCTGTCGCATTTATTTGAGTCCAAACTGAACAGGATTATTTTCACGTGTAAATGAATCTGTTTTTTTCTCTTTGGGCTCATATTTGCTCATTTTTCTCTGCAACTTTCGCCTCCCTCTGCCTGTTACTCAACAGACTAATCTTATAATAAGACGTAAATCTCTGATTAAATCAGCTCAGGAAAGGCCAAAACTGCACACGTAACCTAAAGCCTCTGGGTTTTATATTTATGGGAGAGGATTGTAATCAAGGATTTACGATATAAACTTAATAAAGCCTCAATCATCTGTGTGCAGTGGGGTCTTTTATCTTTTATTCTGAAGGTTCAGGATGTTTTCAGTCGCCAGCAGATTGTCCTCAGGAGTTCTGTTCCACACTGAGGTGAGTCTCGGATGGAGGCCTCAGAGCAGCAGCTGACCGGACCTTCCAGGATTTCCAAACCCACCACGCTCCGCTGCCCTTCAGCGTCCTGGAACTGCTGCTTTAACTAGGTTTCAATTTAAAGTCGATTAAACGCAGCAAACTGGAGTATTTGAACTGAATGTGCTTCACGCGTGTGCATGTGCACGCCTGTTCTTTTCCCCTTGAAATGTCATGCGCGGACAAAAGAGGGCGCTGCAGGACTGATTTTGCGCAGTTATCTAAGATTTAGCATTTTCAAATGAAGCAAATGCTGCAAGAAATTAGGCTGAATCAATGACAGCGTGAATATAACATTTTAATGACAGAAGAGATGCACAGTCTAACACAAAGATCTGCTACATCACCGAAAAACAGAAGAAAAGAAAGACTAAAGGGTGAAAATCTGGATCTGGATCTAAATATCACAGCAAGACGATAATAAAGTGACTGCTTTATAAAAAAAAGAAAAGAAAACATGACAAATCTCTGATATGTGAGGAGAAAGACTGAACAAATGTCTGAATAGCATCACCCTTCAAAAACCGGGAGAATACTGCAAGGGTTTCTGGGTAATGGCCTCAGTTTTTGAACATGTCGCAGAGGAGCTTCTCCATGGGGGTGTTGCCGATGGTCCTGTGGAAGAACAGCAGCTCTATCCGCTCCGAGCTGACGAAGCGCAGCGAGGGGAGGAGGAGAAGCAGCTTCCCAAACCTGCAGACGCCAAGCAGGACACGTCAGGACCGCGAGGACGCCGGGAGCGGCCCCTCGGTAGCCGTGGGTTTGCTAGTTTGACCTCCTACCTGGCGGGTTGGCTGGGGTAGTGTGAGCGGATGTGCTGCCCCAGCATCACCTGAGACTGATCCTGCAGGTTCTCCACCTGTTCCGGGTCCTTCAGACCCCGTGTCTCTGCAGAGGGGACGGTTCAAGTGGAGTCAGGATCCACCCGTTAGCGTGGAGCGCGTTCGGCGGGACGTTGGGACCCTCACCTGGCTTAAAGAGCACGACGGCCTTGAGGCAGGCGAACTCGGTGGGGTCGACGGCGAGGGCCTTGAAGCGGCTGAAGACCTCCTGCAGGAGGCGCAGGTCCAGGCTGGTGTAGCTGCCCTTGGCCTGGATGCCGGGGCAGAGGTCGGGCAGGGACAGCAGCGGACAGCTGTCCAGCGGCAGGGACCACTGGATGGCGCAGAGCAGGAAGAGCTCGCTCCACGCCTCCTCCAGCAGGATCACCTGGTGGGACACGGTGCTGCCTTTCAGACGCCTTTCCCCGCCCACGTCTCCTTGGAAACGGGACTCGCGGAAGCCTGCTGCTCACCTGGTCTCTGAAGGGCAGGTTGGAAAAGACGGGCAGGTTCTTGGCCCACTTCACCGACATGAAGAGCAGCCTCGCCGAGGTCTCGTAGACGTTTTCCGAGCCGGACGGGTACAGAGCCATGTGGTACTCCGAGGAAGCCCGCTCTGGCTCGTTACTGGTCACGTCGATGTTCTCCTCAACTGAAGAACGGAAAAGGAGAGGTCAGAGCGAGGACTCGGACCGACAACTGAGTAAGCTCCGCCTCCCTCCAGCCGGAGTCTGTCCAGAGGTCACGACAGAGGTCATTCCATCATCATCGTCGTCGTTCAAACTCTTCCTCACCGTCCTCGGGCTCCAGCTTGGCGCAGGTCTCCGCCGTCATCAGGCTGGCCATGAAGCGGTGGTTGTTCTGGGGGCTGACGCAGCGCTGGGGGGCCACGGAGGAGCTGATGGCCATGGAGGAGCTGATGTGGGGCCACGTGAGGACAGACCCGGAGGAGGAGGAGGAGGAAGAGGAGGAGGAAGAGGAGGAGGAGGAGGAGGAGGTGGTGGGCTCCCGCGTGGTCGCCAGGTGCTCCTTCTCGGGGTCGATGTCGATGGAGTCGAGGCGGACCTGGGCCGTGCTGCGGGGCTGCCGCTCGTTCTGCACCGCTGGTGAGGAAGAGGAGCGGAGCGCTTTAGTAGCTGCACGCTCCCCGGACGCCGGCTTTGATCTCTGCTCTCTCACCGTCTTTGTTCATGCCCGCCTGCAGGCACTTCTTCAGCCTGCAGGCCTGGCACTGGTTGCGGTGGGCTTTGTCCACGGGACACATGCCCGTCCCGGCCTGGCACCTGAGACCCACAGCGGAGACGGTGAGCGGAAAAGAAAAGCCAGGCCCGCGCCGCCGGCTTTCCCAGCATGCACCTCTCACCTGTAGATGAGCCTCCTCCTCACGCTGCGTTTGAAGAAGCCGCTGCAGCCGTTGCAGGCGTAGATCCCGTAATGCTTGCCGCTGCTGGTGTCGCCGCACACCTTGCAGACCAGCGCCGGGCTCAGGGCCTTCCCCGGGGCCGGGCTCTTGGCTGCGGGTCAGACGGGGCGGCTCGGTTAGTGCGGCGCGCCCGCTGATTCTGATCATAAAACCGTAAACAGCTGCAGGCAGATTAACAGCTCGCTCCAGCGACGCAGCCATGCTGATTTTCATCCAAATGAACCCCTTAATTGTGCGTTAATTCAGATAGAACTGCAAACAGCACACACCTGCTGAAGCTTTCAAGCTAATTAATTGACTATATTGTTTGATTAATGTGATTTCCTCACTGTGCAACTGTTGAAATTACACTTAAACAGACTTTATGAGCAGAACTTGTGATAAATAAATACGTGAGTGTGTAGCTTTCTCAAAGTTTTGCTTTTTAATATTATTACAGCTACATTGCATATGAATTTAAAGATAAATAGATTTAGATATAAACCAAATTTAGAATCTTAAGATGCTTTTATTCAACCGTGAGTCATTTTTTTGGTTGTTTTGGAACATTTGGAGGAAAATTTGCAGGATTTTCTTCAACTTCTTCAATATTTTTCAGCGGATTCGTGTTAATCGAACATCAAAGCATCAAAAACAATCCATTTTTGGGTTTACAATGTCAAATTCTAATTTAGAAGTGAGCTAAAAAGAGCGATCACCTGTCGCTCCTCCCGGGCCAACTTCTTACCTCTGCTGTCGTCAGTCCCACAGGACTCGGCGGGGGAAGCAGACGCCATCATGGGAATCTTGGGGAGATGATCCTCCATCATTATAGTATCAAAAATAATAATTAAAAAAAAAAGTTAATTAAATAAACCCCAGCTGGGTCAAAGTTCCTTCGTTGAAAACAGAACTCAGGAGGACTTCGGAGGGCGGCTCGGGCGGGATTCAGCCTCTGGTCTCGGGGGGGGGGGGCGTTCAGGTGGTTTTGGGTGGCACCACCAGCTCCAGCTCCGATCCGGCCGGGGTCCGTCACTGTCTGCGGGTGCTCCTCAATGACAGCTCCTCAAAAGGGAGCCCCGGAGAGACGGGGGCTGGAGGGGAGGATTAGCTCCACGCGCTGTGTAAGCAGCATGCTCATTTGTCATCCTCTTAATCTTTACTGTTCATCCACTGGATCAATCAGTCACATTGCCAGAACATCGGCCGGGACGTCGGGCAGAAGCAGGAGGAGAAGCAGGCGAGGCTGAAGCTGAAGCTGCTGGGGGGGGGCAGAGATGTAACCTTAGACCCCCCTGCTGCTGGAGCTCCTGCTATCAGTCAGCGCTCCTCTTCAGTATCTGCATCTGCAGAGATGATTACACCCGGGCCACCAGCCTTTTTATAATTTGTGTTTCTCCTCCAAATTCCAGCCCCCCCCCCCACACACACACACACACACCCCTCTGCTGTATATTTGATCTGTGTGATTGCCTTCCTTCCATAATGACCCCCAGTGTTTGCAGAGAACCTCCCCATTAACTCCCATTTCCCTCGTTTCTGAGGACTGGAGATGACCCGTCTGGCTCTGCTCTCCAGGAGGGAGAAGGTCATGGGGGTGGGGGGGTAATGGGGTTCTGCCCATCTGTGAGGGTCTCACATGTATTATTAACAACCTTCACACACCTGATATTCACGCCCAGGTGGTTCTCGGCCAATTAAAAGTACCTGGAAATGAGGTCGTTAAGCAGGTCAAACGACATTGATCAAGGACACTCACGGCGATCGCTGCCTCCTTTCTGTTGGCAAAAAAAGTCATTTAGAGTGGTGTCGAAGAGAAAACAACAAATAAAGACGCTTCAGTTTCGTTTCTACTTGTGTATGACTGATGTGGCGACGTGTAGCCTAGCTTGCGGCTAAAGGCTTAGCTACATTTGAGCTGTTTTTTGTTACTAATTATTTCGCTGCTGTCGTAAAAAGTGTAAAAAGCATCGTTTGTCATCGCTGACTGTGTGGAGGTTTACTCCCGTTCATCGTTTGTTTTCGTGCACAGTTGAGCGGTTCGAGAGAATAATCATCTAAAGAGGACATGAGTCACCGTGGTCCTGACATCTGCGTGTTAGCGTCTGATGCGTCTTTTTTCTCTCTTTTTTTTTTTTGACCTATTTGGCCCAAAAATGAGCTCACGAACAGACAAAAGACAGAGTTCCAGCATCTGATTTTTGTTTAAAAAAAACCACAGATGGACAAAAAACAAAAGTCCAGTCTGATTTGCAGTTCTGGTACCGAAACAAAACTACATTTTCAGCAGCTAACTGCTAACTAAAAACCTTTCAAATATAAAAACAAAGGATAATCTGGTCTAACTTCAAACACAAGTCATTCGAGGAATAATTCCCATGTTTCTGATGTCCACTTTTGTGTTCTTAATGACAGAACAATGACACAGTTGTGTTCTGGCGGTAGAACCGTAACATTGCTGCTAAAGCGATAAATGTGCTTGTGGGGCAGAATTATCGGCCCCGTCAGCAGGTTCCAGCTCCACCATAACAAGTCTGACCATAATTGGAAAAACAAAGTGGAAATCAGTTAAGCAGATTAAGGCCGGACCACCTTTTGTCTGCCGGGCCTCCACCAGAAGAAGAGGGGGAAGACGCACAATTAGCTCAAAAGATTAAAAGAGCAGTGAAGACGCCCTCCTCGTGGGCATCTTTAGCCATATGGTGGCTACTCTCCTCACCCTTGGCCAGCACACTGTTGACCTTTTGTCAGATTTTCCACTTAATTAGTCTTCCTCAGATCAGATCAGGGCCAGAGAGGCTTTCTGCGTCAGTTCACGCAGTCGCCTTTATGTTTTCAAAGAGGCCAATTTACATTTTTCCACAGAAACAGTGAATTTAGAATGTCTCACGCCACCTGGTGGCCAGATGCAGTAAAGGTCCGTTCAGTTCCCATCACTCAGGTGTTTTTCTGATCCAAACCTGATATTAATTACCTGATTAATTTAATAAAAGTGTACATTTTTACTAACTTCCTTTTGGGAGAATCTGGGCTTCACTTTAAGGACTTTTTTGAAACAAGAAGTGTCTTTGTGAGCTGTTTCCTGGACCCGTCATTTAGGTTTAATCCCCTCTTTTGTGGGTGTTTGACGCTAAAAAATGTTCTGAATCATCATCAGGTTCATCTGGACTATCAAGAAAAAATGCAGAATGTCCCTTCATGTATTATTCAGCATTTGTTCTGGTAGAATATGCTGCTCTTTAATATCCCGTGAGCCGAAGGTCCGGGCGAGTGAGTTATTGCTTATTAC
This sequence comes from Arothron firmamentum, assembly GCA_016586285.1. Lineage (NCBI taxonomy): Eukaryota > Metazoa > Chordata > Actinopteri > Tetraodontiformes > Tetraodontidae > Arothron > Arothron firmamentum. The sequence goes on along the minus strand of BJFM01001101.1, from coordinate 225,316 downwards.
TATTTAAAACAATCCTCTTAAATAATGTGGGGGATGCAGAAAAGGGCTCGGGGTGGAGGAGGAAAAATGGGAGAGATTCTGCTCACAATCCTCAGCTCCTGTCGGATCTTTATGGAAAATTAACTCCAGCGCGTGAGCAAGAGGCCGAGCTTGTCGAATTCTGATGCGTTCATTACACGTTTCAACCACCAGGGGTCACCGGGAGGAGCTTCGGGATGGATTTAATCATCTAAATAATTGCTTTAACGAGGCCACGGCTGCATTAAAGTGACACCTGCTGTAGGAGTGTGACCAGTGATCAGATCAGATCGGCTCTCTATGTTTAGAATATGCATCTGAACACGAGCACGCCGGCCCCCGGGGGCCCGGGCCAATGGTAGCGGTATGCGACTTTACATAATAATGCTAAGCTGCTGTGACACCATCAAGTTTTATGTGTAGACTTGCTTACACGAGCAGGGCATAGATTATGGCAGGACAGGTAGATTAGAAGAGGAGCAGCCGCATATTAGGATTCAAGGAATGATTAGAGGAGCCCTGATTATTACATAATCAGGACGGACGCAGGTTCCATCTCTCTCCTTTTAAACATTCGCAATAACGCACGAGTTACACCTTTAAAAAGTGTTACACCTTTTGGTAATTTACCTGTCTACAATTTTAGCTCAACAACGGCCCTGAACGCTGCGGCCTGCGAACGCAGCCTGGTGGAAGAGATCTGATGTTTTTCTGACTGATTTGAACAGATGAGGCTATATACCAACACACACACACACACACACACACACACACACACACACACACACACACACACACACACACACAGAGTTATCATTGATCATGGAAGGGCCTGGAGGAGGAGGAGGAGGAGGAGGGTGTAGATGAAGGGTGAAGACCAGTAAATCTGATCTGTGCTGACAACAGCACCTCACATCAGCTCTGCGTCAGTGTGTGTGTGTGTGTGTGTGTGTGTGTGTGTGTGTTATATAACAACGTGATGAAGCTGCCTCCCTGGGGTGTGGCTGGCTGCTGAGCCTCTTACCTGTGCGTCAGGTGTGTGAGGCTCAGCTCCTCATCATCAGTCCTTCTCCATCAAATCCGCTTTTAATGGGGAAGAAGGAGCGACCGACTCCTAACAGCCCAGTTCAGCCCAAACCTGAACACCTTTAACAGAAGTAGGACGCGTGTGTGTCCTCCCTGTCTGTCTGTCTTTCACTCCCCTCTGTCTCCCCATGTCTCTCTCTCTCTC
>BJFM01001101.1:186946-224042 GCA_016586285.1 Arothron firmamentum | reverse complement strand
TCTGTCTCCCCATGTCTCTCTTTCATGTCTCCATTTTTGTCTCTCTCTCTCTCTCTCTGTCTGTCTCTCTCTCTCTCTCTCTGTCTGCCCATATCTGTCTCTCCATGTCTCTCTGTCTGTCTCCCCGTCTGTCTTTCACTCCCCTCTGTCTCTCCATGTCTCTCTCATTCATGTCTCCATTTTTGTCTCTCTCTCTCTGTCTGCCTCCCCGTCTGTCTTTCACTCCCCTCTGTCTCCCCTTGTCTCTCTCTCTCTCTCTCTCTCTCTGTCTCCCCATGTCTCTCTCATTCATGTCTCCATTTTTGTCCCTCTCCCTCTCTCCCCATATCTGTCTCTCCATGTCTCTCTGTCTCCCTGCTTGTCTCCCCCCTCCCTCTCCCTGTAACCCCCTCCTCCCCGTCCCCCCGTCCCCCCGTCCTGACCTAGATCTCTGACAGTAAACAGCTGCTTCCTAAAGCGTGGCAGTGCTGCCTTCAGCAGAACGTCCTGGGAGATAAATGTCAGCTTGGACCCGGGCTGAGCCTCTTGACGCAGCTCAGGGCCTCGTGGTGCGTTCAGGGCACTCAGGACCATTCTTTTTACTGAACCTCCCTGTCCGCATACATCATCATTTAACATCTCTTTCTATTTATGGCTCCAATATTCTAATCAGTTATTAATCTGTGAACTCGCTCACATTATTTTAACCATGTTGCTTTTATTAAAAGTTGATTTTAAAAGTAAAGAACGATCCTGAACAGACCAACTTGGCTTCTGTGTTGCGTTCAGGCGTCAGGCGTCCTGTCCTCACCTGACTATTCTTTTAATTTAGTTGAGTAAACCTCCAGGCTCAGTCACAGGCCTCTACCGTGACCACTGCTGCGTCAGATTAGCTGCCATGATTTCAGATTAGGGCCCCAGTGGAAACAGAGGAAGCAAGCAGATTAAAGCAAATGAGGTAAGTGAAGTGACCGCTGTTGCACCAGAGGAGGCTTCGTCCCGGCAGGTGGTGGCTCCAACTGAACCTCCAACGGCGATTTTAGAAGAAACCCGCCATGAAACTAAAATTCGAGGCGTCAGAGCTCGCTTTCATCTGCTCGGGTCTCTTCTTTGTTGCTTTGATCTTCAGCTTTGATGCGACAACATCCTCCCAACATGCAAAAGTTTGAGGAAAGCAGGAATAAAACTGGGATCCACTTAATTGGATTCAAAAAGCCCGTTCACCCCCCCCTCAGCCGTCCTCCCCCTGGCTCATCTGCTGACTGCTGACGCAGCCATTGCTCACCCGTAACACGGGCCCCGGGCCCCGTTCAGCCGCTTCGTTAAGGTTTTTGTTTGCTTTCGGGAGGAGGTGGGATGGCCGGGTGGGGTCAGGGCGACGGGCAGCTGGGATTATCGCCGGGACGCCATCTGTGCCGCTAAATAATGGTCAGGGTGAGGAAATCAACCGCCTGAGTAAATATCAAACCTGTTCATGGAGTGAAAGAAAGAATATAAGCTGGGGTGTGTGTGTGTGTGTGTGTGTGTGTGTGTGTGTGTGTGTGTGTGTGTGTGAGGGGTCTGAGTTAACTTAACAAGGTATTTTAGGTTCCAGTTTTTAGGAGGGGGATTAAGGAGCTATACTGCAGTCGGCCAGCAGGGGGCTCCTCAGCAATCGTTTAAACAGGCAATCGTGAATTAATAATAAAAAAAAATTTAAATTGTTTTGTAGTTGATGGTACAAAAAGGCATCATGTTGCATTTATGGCCTGTGAAAGTGCCTTAGAGTTTGTTTGTTTATTTAAACAAAGTTAAATCTGCTGCTACTCTTTGCTGTTTGCTGCTTATTATCCATGTTTATCCATATTCTCTTCATTCTGGTGCAGTTTTGTCTGCTGAAGAAGCTTTTTCCCTCTAACAAAAAGTAGCAACTCGTATTTTACTGGCTGCATCAGCAAACAATAAGGCCAGATTTATCTCCCAGAGAGGCAGATGCTGCCCCGTCTGGGACCACCAGCGGCGCCGCCGGCAGCCCGTTTTTCCCGCCTTTCACTGAGGCATCATATTGTTATCTAATCGGCTCAGCCGTAATTAAAATGATATCCACATCCTCTCTTTTCATCCACATTCATTATCTTCAATTGTTCAAACCTCCAACAGTTTTAATCCTAAAGAAAACAATGAATGACACGTTGGTCGGCGGCCTCCCCGCGCGGCTAACACCGCCACACCTCCCGCTTAGCATCCCAACCGTACGCAAAAGCAATATGCTGTTGCACGTGCGGCCCGGTTGGCCCCTGAGGTCAGCGCGGTGGCATTTACTGTTGCGTTGAGGAGCGCAAAGCTGCACGCAGGCGTGACGGGAGGATTAACGGACGGAGGCGCGTGTCAGGGAGCGAGAGCGCGGGCTGACACGCGACAGGAGGCGGGAAGGTCGCCGTGGCGTCCCGCGGCTGGTCGTGCATCCACACGTGACACCCCCACCTGCTCAGATCCACCCCGCCGGTACCCGGTTCCAGGGAGTCAGCTGATCAGGGAGGAACCGGAGCCCCGGCCCCCGCTCATTATCTTATCTCCCTTTGTGCTCCGCTGTAATTCACCCGCTCGTGATGGATGACGTGCACGAGACAAAACCCCGCTGGAAGCTCGGCTTTCAGCGCCCGCTCGGCTGGTTTTCACTATGAAACCTCTAGAAATGCCATTAAACTCCTGCTATCACGGCTGGAAAATTGTTTTATTTCTGCATTTTAATTAAAAAAAAAACAATGTAGGTGATGACGCTAGAAAGGGGGCGTGGCTTTGAAGCATCGCCCTACATTTTTTTAAATGTTTTTGGGAGGTGGGGACCTGGAAGACGCAGGACTTTGTGGTGCATCGCTGCAGGGGACAGAGAAGCTGGCGTATAAAACATTTAGACCCGAGGATCCTCAGACCGGCCCCCCCACCCCCTCCTCCTCCTCCGCCTCAAATCAGAAAGGTAGCCTGCGCTGTTCTTCGCCGGGACAGTGAGCCTCGTCTCTCTGTGCACGTGAGGACAGATGCCTCATTATCGATGCCACGGGGGCACAAAACACGGCCAGGGCTGGCCGGGGCCCCCCCGGGGCCTGGCTTTAGTTTCCAGGGCGGCCTTGGACGGCTGCCTGAACGCGCTCATCTCTGACCTGGCTGAGAGCAGGTCGCTCGCAGAGTCACATTAAACTTTCAGAGGACCCAAAGGTCCCCGTCAGCAGCGTCAACAGCAGCATTGTCCCCCTGCGCCCGACTCAAAGGGACCGGTAACAAGGCACCCCCCCTCCAGCGGTCCAGGCCGCCCGCCCGCCCTCCCTCCCCAGCTGGGCCCGCGGGTTCGGTGACACCCTCCAGCTTCTCCTGCAGCTCCTTGGAGCCGGTCAGACGGAGGGACGGGCTGGGATCTGCGTTTGGTTGCAAGCGGAGCGCAGGAGCGCGATTCTGAACGAGGGAAGGAGTGACGGCCCGGGCTTGGATGATGGGATTGTCACTGAGACGTCTGATCACATTAAAGGTGCAGCCTGTTCCAACGGGCTCTAAGAGGGCCTTAAAATATCCTCGCAGCAAGCGAGCCCTCGGCGGCGCATCTGTGCGACAGACTGCCGCTCCACAATAACACTCTGACCTCCTGCTGATCACAGAAGATAATATTTAGCTGCTGGACGTGATATTTGTCTGCAGGAACAATGACAACACCTGCTGCCGAGTGAGTGACATCACCTCAACAAGCTGCACTTGGCAACCAGGAAAAAGAGGAGAATGAACGAAAAACAACTGTGAGATTGGGAATAATCCCCAGGGAAGATTTACACCACCTCATTTGTTGTTCGGCACTAATGGGCTGGTATTTTCCTATTTAATGGGATTTTGTTGCTCCTTTTGAAAAGGATTAAGTTAAGGATTAAAAGGAAAATGAATTACGCTTAAAAACACAACAGTGTGTATTTATGAGCTAACTAAGAAGCTAATTAATATTAGCTTCTCTGTCAGCCACACAGGCAGGCAAACAAGCATCAGTGCATCACAAAGTACCAACAAATTCCAACAATTCTCTAACCAGTGTTTTAATAATTCATGTAGAAAAATAAAGGGCAACTGTTCAGGGAGTAATGGCGTTAATCAGTCCAGTGTTCAAACATCGTGGCTGCAAACGGAAACCTGGATGCCAGAAGTCTCACCTCATAAGCTAGGATATGCTTCCATCTGCTGCTCAGGCCTGAAAGTCCAGGACGTTGCTGTTCCTGCAGCAGAACCTTGATTCACACGTCCCCCACCACCGACTGAGGAAGGAGAGCGTCCGAGCCACGTCATTGCTTTTTCTCGTCTGTCTTTTTGAGATGACGCTGCAGCAGGTACGCGAAAACGATGGCGTTCACCACAAACTGAACGGTCCCGATGGAGGAAACGCCAAAGTTTACATACAGGAAGCCCCCAACAGTCGGCCCGACTGTCCGCAGCAGCGAATACACGGAAGAACAGAGTCCCAGCATCGTGCCTGTGCACAAGAACCAAGATTAACTGGTTAAACATTAGCACGTTTGTGCCTTTTGATGACTTTGTCCTTGAGAGCAGAGAAGGACGGCTTTACCGCTGTCCGTGGACGGCACGCTCTTGGTGAGCATGCTCTCCGTGATGACGTTGAACATGCTAAGAGAAAACGTCATGGGGACGATGATGAGGCACAGATGGAAGACGGTCTGCATCTTAGCCTGCGGAGGTGAAGGAACACATGGCTGAAGTGTTGCACATCATCTGACAGATACTCAGAAACTCATCTCCAGCCAGTTATAAGGATGCTAACAGGTAGTTAGTAAACCTATACCTACAGTACTCTCCATCAGCATATTTATCCATGCCAGCTAACGTGCTGTTGCAACCTACAGTACCACAACTTGCAGTTTTGTCGCCCCCTTCTGGCAGCAAGAGTAATTGCACCCATGATTATAAGGCCATAGGTTCAGTTATACTATCAAGAACATTCTCTCTTCCTACGGTTGTTTGTCTTCTTTTGTGTGTGTGTAGGTGCACGTGTGTGTACCTGACCCAGTCCCACCAAAGCAGAAACCCCGACGGACAGAAGCAGCAGCGAGCTCTCGGAGTACCTCGCAGTCATCCTCCCGATCAAGCCTCCCTGGACCACCTGAACAAAAACCGTCGGGTTGTGTTGACACGAGCCCACAAATCTGACACGAGTGAGCTGAACACGAGCGCAATTTACCATTTGGACGATGCCAAAAAAAGCCATCAGGTAACCGTTCTCTTCCGGCTGCAGCTCGAAGAATTCCAGAGCTATGATGGAGAACATCACCTGGAAAATGCCTGAGAGGAGAAAAAAACAGCTTTCAAAGTAAAGAAGAAAGAAAATCAAAGCTCGACCCATGTTCATCGGACCTGGTGCACAGATTTTGTACCAGTCTAGCCGCGCCGTCTCACCTGAAGGTAAACCTGCAACGATCTTCACGATGAACGTCCGCCCCACACCGGGAAACTTCATCAGTCTTGTGATCTCGCCCAGGCTGAATATCGATGTCTTTTTGTTGGGAGAACCAGGACCTGCACCAGAACCTAATAAAAAAAAACAAAAAAAGAGCTAAACAACAAAGACTGACGGTCAAGTTTACACTCCAACCTGAAGTCTGAGGGGAGGTAATGTTTAGGAAAAACCAGATATTCCATTAAATCCTCCCTCACTGACGTTAGCTCCAGACACTGATTTATGACGGTTACGATCGCTAACTTTTCACCATCTCACCTTTAGCTGAGTGAACCTTGTTCTGCTGCCACAGGCGTCTGTCTGATGGCGCAACACAACCAGCTCCAGTGACTTACGGTGCAGTGTCAGGTGCAGATTAGCACGTGAGCGTCAGCAGAATTCTCATTCTGAACTAATGTGATTCATGATGGATATAATTAAATCTAAAATGATAAAGAAGTTTAAAGTCGCTTATGTTCAACATCTTATTTGCTTCTCGAGGGCGCCCCCATGTGTACATATTTGCCACTACACCATCATTTTGCAGCTAAAATCAAGCCTGACTCTGGGGGTCATAGGTCAACCTCGGTGTCAGCTGACCAACAACGCAACATCTGGATCACATCTTCTCTGCGGCCTCAGCTGGAACGCTCACAGCTGTTATGACGCGTGACTCACTAGTGGTGTCGGCTGTTGGAGCCAGAACTTTGGTGTTTTTGGGGATGAACTTCAAGACCAGCAGGAGACTGAAGAAGCTGCCCGCAGCGCCGACGCAGGCGGTGAACGTCTCCCTGAAGACCAAGTAAACGTATCCGGGAAAATATTGTTTTAATAATCAGAACCGAGCAGGAGGTGGAAGAAGATGCCGACAGGAGGATTCACACGGTCGTGCTCACCCGTAACGAGTGTTGAGGTTGCCTCCCAGAGTGGAACCAGCAATCATTCCAACCCCAAAGCACAGACCCAGTTTGGACAAAGCGTCTGCTCTCTTTTCCGGTTCCGACAGGTCGGTGACGACCATCTGAGAAGCTACAAGGAAGGAGAAGCTAAAACTCGACAGTCCAAGTGCATATTTACACTGACCTTCCATTCAAAGCGCTCAGGTGCTCACCAGGTATGACGTGCATGAAGAGCGTGGGCAGTTTGTGAATGAACAACATGGCGGGGTGGTTGGCTACGGCGAGCAGCAGGAAGAAAACCACGGTGGAAGCGCACGCCACGCTCAGAGCCGCGCGTGCCCCGAAAAGATCTCCAAACCTGCCGGGAAAACCCAGAAAAGGCAGCCTGAGCATTTAATCATTTACGTTTGCAGGACGAAAATGGAAATATGGGTTCACCTTCCAAACATGGGACCCCCCAACAGCTGGATCAGACCCACCGTGGTCTGCAAATAACCAAACCACAAGGTGTCGAAGCCCAGTTTCTTTGCCAAATACTGGAAACCAGAATAAAAGGAGATTTAATGTCACGCAAATAGCAGCCAGCATGATGTAATTGCAGCAAGGGGAGGGGCTTCAGCCATATTTGAGGAAGGTGTCGGCCGTCGAGGGCGAGCTTTGTCTGTCAGAGCTGAATTTTCACCTCCATTTTTTATCTTATCTGAACTCTTGTCATTAACGTAGCGATAAAGATACGTGTCTGATATTTCTAACGTCAAAAGTAGGAGTTTAAGAAAAAACTCTCCACAGCAGGAGAACAAGGTGGACACAAAAACGTTATGAATTGATACAGAAAAAAGATTTTATATGAGCAATTAGACTTTAAATCCATATTGTGATGAATACGGACCAGAGCAGGACTAACACTCATCCACGTTTCTACGGTAGCCAGTAAAGGACATTTACACCTACATGCAAACTTTATTATTAATTAATATTAGTTATAGCTATAATCATCAGTTTAATGTCAAAAAAGCAACATTTTAAAGTATAAACCAAACACTTTAATATTTATATTTAATTATTATTTGAGGAAAAGAAATAAACATTCAAAACTTCTTTGGCCGCATAATGACAGATGTGTGTGCCAGATGTGTGAAGGGATAGAAATCATTTAAATCTGTACTATATGCACACAATTTAATACTTTCAGACCTGAACTTACTTATGTAACACGATGACATTGCAAATATGTATATAACAATTATAACCCGTAAACTGTCAGGTAAAGGCACCTGTTAGCATGTTTGCACATTTTTGCAGCGCATTTTTATGACGCAGAAATCCATCATCGAACCTTCGCTGTCGCAAATAAAATCGACGTTTAATCGCGTTAATTTACGTCCTAAACAAATCCGCACGTGATTCTACATTCAATGTATGCACGGAATTCTCGGCTTCCTGTTGCGAAATGGTAGAAATACTTACAGGGGTGACCGAAAACTGTAAAAACATCCATGTAATGTCCAAAGCAGTGATGATATAGGCGATCAGAATGACTTTGGACCGGTTTCTTTTGTCTACAGTGTTACTCTGTGAGGAGGTTTCCATGGCTGGATCTACTTGCTGGGTTATCGGTGTCCGTGAAGTAGAACGTTCGTCTCTTTAAATTAAAAAAAGCAGCGATGTTTCTCTGGCTGAACCTCTGTAAATGAACGAGACTCGAAGACGAAATCGCTGTTTGAATGAGGGGAAAATGACCTCTGACCTGGCGAACTCTCACTTATACCACCGAACCTGAAGATCGCGATTCTTCCTGGACTTTGGAACCGAACAGGAGCAACAAGGGGGCGTTATTGTCTATGTTTTATGAAATGCACATTAAATGCTGCGTATATTGTGTAAAAAATAAATTAATAAATAAAAAAGAAAGAAAAGAAAAAGGAAGGAATTTTAAAATGCTGGGAGTTCGTTCAGTAAAATCGAACTGAACACGTAATACGAAAGCATCGTAACCGGGAAGAGTTTTTCCAGTGATGCGTTCACGTAAAGTCGTAATTTATTTCCTCGTCAGATTCGCCGCATTTTAATACTGAACTATCAAACCATGTAAATGTATATTCACATACAATCTCTAAAATCTATACTGCAGTGTTTTAAAGAGGCCACTGAGTGAACTCAAGTGCGTTTTATGTGTTGTATGATAAGATAATATTGAGGGTATAAAGAGTTAATTAATGTAAACAGATCACTATTAATTATCTGTCCTCTGACCTTTCTGCCTTCTTTTGGTGGAAATTAAGAGGCGACGAAAATTAAATTAAACCGGACCATTTATATGTATTATATTCTAACGTGTTTTAAAGTTCTTTTTTAAATACATCTGCTAAAAAAGTTTTTTGATTGCATTTTGTAATGCAGCTAAAAGGAAGATTTAATTCTGTGTAATCCGATGTTCCGTTAACGTTTCTCCCAAAATTCCAAGTTTAAGAAACAATATATGTGATAGTGAGCGACAAGTACCACAATTTTTACTGAAGTACAAGTCTCGATTAAACATTTATAATTAAGTTTTATAGGAGTTGGGGAAAAAAGTTGCTGATTTTTATTTTGAAAACCAGGTGACGTCATTATAGATCTCTTATTTTGACAAGCTCACCTCCCGGAAGTGCTGTCCTCCATGGAGCAGATGTCTGGGGGTTGCTGCCTTCTCTGATGAGCACTTTTCGGTTCTAATTTAAACAGTTTGCCATTGCTTAGTGGCACACAGACAGTAGAAATTACGCAGTGGCCATGCAGCTCCTCACGCCCCACGTCTACTGGGCTCAGCGGCACGGAGAGATTTACCTCCGGGTGGACCTGAGCGATGCCACGGTAGGACGGTCCGCCTCCACCCGGCTGCTGCATCCCTCCACCCGCAGAGCTTCAGAACACTCAGTATTATTTATCCAAACCACCTTGTTTTATTGTTATCCTGCTGGAACTTTGGTTTCTCTTGCTTCGGTGGAAGTGCTAGCATTAGATGCAAAAGTAACCTTTAGCCTAGCGCGCAGCTAAGTGATGATGTTTGTGCTTCTAATGTGAAACACATCTCTTATTAAATAACATTTAACAGATTCGGATGAGTCGGAATTTAAATGCATGTGGTAATTTAAAGTTTATACATGTCGGTGTATATATATGGCGTCCTAAAGGATCTTAAACCCACCTCTGTAATATTGATATTTAATATTTATATTGAGCATTTCATGAAACTTCGATCGGTTTTAATGGTCACTATCTCTAATAGCTCTGATATCTTTTTGGTGTGACTCTGCAGAGTGTAACACAGCTCTGCTACCTCCTGACATCTCCATCCTCATCCAGCATCTGTTAAGCAAATGTCTGATTAAAAATGTATGACCTTTAAATGCTGCTCTGGCTCTTGTTTAGCTTGCATTAATGATAATTGAATTCTCTAAAGAACATCTGTTATGTTACGTGCAACTTTGCAAAAGTACATTTAACAAAACTTAGCTATTATCCAACAATACTTACTTGCATTTAGTTTTTGCAGGACAGACTAAAGTGCTGGAAGAGGTCTGAATCTCATTTCTGTTAATTATCTTGTGTAAATAAAGCTTGACAGCAGCCAGACAGTGTTTGTTTTTTGAGATGTTGTTGTTGTTGAGGCTGTTTGTGATGGCTGCCCTCATGTTTCACAGAATCTTGACGTCAGCCTGCAGGAAAACAACACACTTCAATTTAGAGGTTGGTGTTCACATCAGTAGAGAGTCCAAATGATGAATACTAACCAGACTTTGTCAAATATTATGATGGCACACAACAAGTTTTACTGTTGTTTCACAGCACAGGGTCACGGCGCTAAAGGAGAGAATGAATACAAATTTAGCCTGGAGTTCCTGGAACCGGTTAAACCTGAGGTATTGATAATTTGGTTTGGAATAAGTAAAATAAATAACTTGCTGGAAAATACCTTAAGCAGCAGCTGACAGGCAGTTCCTTTTTCCTGCTTTTCAGATTAACCATAAATCGACTCAGCGTCAGGTGGACATCAAGATCAGGAAGCAGCAGGAGCGCTGGTGGGACCGTCTGACGCTGCAGGAGAAGAAGCCTCTGTTTCTGGCCCCGGACTTCGACCGCTGGCTGGACGAGTCCGACGCAGAGATGGAGCTTCAGGCCAAGGTCGGAGCCTGGCCGAGAAACAGACAGAAATGTCGTCCACTTTGGAGGAGGCTGTAGACCGCAGGCTGACGTTTAAATGTGGTGTTTTTGTGCTGTAATCGGGTTCTAATTAGGGATTTTCTTCAGTACCAGTTCACAGAAAACTGCAAAATGTTCAGTTTTGGAAAACTGGAATTGTGGATTTGATGTCTTTCAGGAGGAGGGGAAGATTAACAGGATAAACGTGGAGTCGAGGGTTCGTAAAGACCGTGAGTCACTCTGAGCTTGGATTTTAGTTTTGACTACTTCCTGGAATAATTTTGAAGGGAAACCAATAAACTATTAGCGTCTGCCATTTCCATGATTTCAATTTGCATTAATTACTGTTCTTTGATAATGAATATGATTAAAAATAAGGAAATATTTAAGAAATAAACAGTTTGGACAAATAATTACAGCCTGGGGCTGAAATGGCCCCTGAGTGAATTTTATTATATATTAATTTTATCTATCTTTTCTTGTCTGAAGCTTACCTTGGGCTAAAGAAAGGCTACCTGTTCATGTACAACCTGGTGCAGTTCCTGGGCTTCTCCTGGATCTTTGTCAACTTGACGGTCCGACTCTTCATTCTGGGTCAAGGTTTGTTTGGTTTTTTTCCTTTGACAAACACACATCAGTCAGGCAGAGGCTGACGATGCAAGAATAAGAAAAAGAGGAACTAAACTCCACCACAAACACGGCACAGGCAAATCCAGCTCTTAAAAGATGAGCTTCTGTTGGTCTGAGGGAGACACGACGGCTCAGCAGGCATTTGTTTTACAAATAATGAGGCTGTTGAATGTGACGCAGTGTGTGTGTGTCTCTGTGTGTGTGTGTGTGTGTGTGTGTGTGTGTGTTACCCTCTGCAGATTCCTTCTCTGATACCTTCCACACCACAGCAGACATGGTGTATTTCTGCCAGATGATGGCCGTGCTCGAGGTTGTAAATCCACTCTTGGGTCTGGTCAAGACTGGATTTTTCCCCGCTATGATACAAGTAACACACGTCTGCTTCGACCAGACTTTTATCTATCAGTCGGTGGCTCCTAACCCGGCTTTAGCTTTAGTTAACTCTTAAAGTCCAGTGCGATGCTCAGTGTTCGGCCTCCTCGCCCTGCAGGTGGCCGGCAGGAACGTCATTCTCTTCGTGATCTTCGGCAGTCTGGAGGAGATGCAGAACAGGCCGGTTGTCTTCTTCGTGTTCTACCTCTGGAGCACCATTGAGGTCTTCAGGTGAGCTCGCCCTCATCCCTGTCTGCAGGCTCTTAGTCTGCCGTCATGCCTGTGCCACGTGGTCCTCCTCAGGTACCCGTTCTACATGCTGGCCTGCATCGGCACGGAATGGAGGCCGCTAACGTGGGTCAGATACAGCGTCTGGATCCCCCTGTACCCGCTGGGGGTTTTGGCTGAAGGTAGTTTTGGCCTTACCGTAGAGCCGAGGCGTAAAGTTCACGCCGGTTGGTGTTGACGGACTCCCTGTGCTTGCTTCCAGCGGTGGCCGTCATCCAGTCACTGCCCATCTTTGACGAGACTCGGCGCTTCAGCCTCCCGCTCCCTGCGGTGCTGGGCGGCTCTTTAAGCTTCTCTTACCCTCTGCAGCTTTACCTGGTCCTCATGTTTTTGGGTGAGATGGTTTTAACACATTTTTTCTTTCATTCAAACTGCAAAACAATCCTTCAGGACTGACAGACTGACCCAGAGCAGGAGCCTCCTCTCAGGGCTGAGATCTCAAAAGATGACCTTCACTGCGATTCACCAGAAACTCTGCTGTGCCCGGAATCTTTAATGATTCCAAAACATCAACATCAGAGTGAAATCTCCTTTAAAAATGTCTGTTTCTTCTCCCGTGCAGGACTATTTATTAATTTCCGGCACCTGTACAAGCAGAGGATGCGGCGATATCGCACAAAGAAAAGGAAAGTCCACTAAAGCAAACTGGAATGTCTTCTTGAATTTCCTTCACCAGTCTTCTCTCTCTCTCTCTCTCTCTCTCTCTCTCTCTCTCACACACACACACACACACACACACACACACTCTCAGAACAGGGCCAGATGTATTAATGGCATGAACACAGATTTATCAGTCCGTGTTTGTCGGAGCTGACTATGCAGTCGTCATGTAAACGTCACAGCTTTTTTTAAATCCAGTTTTCAACATTTAACTCAGATATACGCACGGAAACCTTCAGGGGTTTTTACTAGAAGCCTTTTGCGTCAGTCATATTTGTCTAATCCTGAAGCTTGAACAAGAAACATAGAAAATGAAGGATAAATATCTGTTATCTCAGTGACCATATGCTATGTTGTATAAGTAAAAGAATGAAATTGATATTTTAATAAACTCTGTTAGAATAACTTCAAGGACAGAGATAAATTATTCTTGAAGGGGAGATAATAAGCCTACCACCAGGGGGCAGTGGAGGTAGTTTGGCCTTAATTGTGTTGAATTCTCATGCCGTCCAAACTATATTTCAGTTTTTGTACGAGAGGAGCCATTTTGGTGCGTGGATTGCCCGTTTATCCTTAATTCTAATGTTGTGTCTTTTCTTTTCTTGTTTTTTTAGTTTTGAGAATTGAGATCTTGCGTTGTTGATGCTCCGGATGATTTGATCTTTAAGGAACCTTCACTGTCTGGATTTTTTTTGTTCTGATAAGTGCAAGATGGTGTTTTCGCTTTTTTCTCGTGCAAATCAGTGTAGATGTGAGCAGTTTCAGACGCATTCAAAGCCTTTAGAAGCTAAGCATGTTGTGTTCCTTAAATGCTGCAAAGCTGATAACTGCAGCACAATGTCTCGACGCTGCCGCGCGTAGCGCCCCCTACAGGTCTGATTGAGGAACCTCATCGTGTTTCAGGCTCAACCAAAATCATCAGATTAATCTTGAAAAATCAAAATTCCTCTGAAGGTCCAGTTTTAGCAGTTTTTGCCCAACAACAACTTCTGTCTTACTGGAATTAAACTCTTGACTGAGTCTCTATGCAGAAAAGTTGTAGAAAGTAGGAAGAACATCTTTTATCTTTCACTTTAAGCCTTTCCTTTATTTAAGTTGTGTTGCTGAAATTGTTGTTTGTGGCAGATTTATCTCAGTCTTCATTCTGACTATTCTTTTAAAACAATTGCATTTCTGAAAAGCCTAATTTTGTGTGTGAATTTTATTATTTTGACAAAAATAAATTCTCTCACATGTCATGGCAACAGGATTTAAAGTGGTTTTGTATTATTTATTTATTTTTACAGATTTTAGACCTACATGTTAAATATTTACCAAACATTATTTGGAAAGTATTTTATTAAGATTTCAAATGTGATTGATGCGTTTATTGAGTAATAAATTTGACCGTTTTTTCTATAACTAGAAAGTTTACTTAATTATCAGGTTAGCCGATGACGCAGCAGTTATTTGGGGTCCTTTAGGCCCCTACAGGTGTTCATGGTGCCTGATTAAAACGCGGTTGCTTTTATTATCCATGTAAATGAGCTCTGAATACAGACAGGTAAATGATGTTCCCTGCTAAATTTCATTAAAAACTTATCGAATCCAATTTTAACTTATAAATAATTATAAAGTATTAACTTATAAAGTACTTTTTCCTCAACTGTATATACAAAACATGTATTATTAACTAGCTACAAAGTTTGTTAGGCTAGCTAAATCGGCTAATCTAGTTTGGAAAAGATTTTTGATTTAATAGAAAAGCCTCATTGCATGTTTAGTGTATGTAATTTTTTGTATGATTTGCTGTTGGTAGAAATTCCTATAAACATGAGTTATTCCAATAGTAATTAAATGTTTGCATGGTTGGGAGCACTGTCGGAACAAAACACCTAAAAAGTGGCATGTCTTAAATATGTAGTAATTGTACCCGTATATAACGAATTAATTCGATGCTAACTTGTGGCCGTATAGATTTCGAGGCCTTTTACCCAATTTCAACCCAATTTAAAACCTTAATTATGCCACTTATTACTGGAATGGCACATTTTTGATGCAGGACCCCTGCAGCGCGCAAATCCTTGTTTTGGATCTCATCTGAGCCAAGTCAAAAAGCAAATGTTTCTGTTATTCCAGTGGATAAAATGAAAGCGCCATCCTTTTAAACGATGGCCCCTAAATAAAGAGGGACCCTCCTGCTGCCACTGAACATGGGACTGTTGCGGAGCCAGCAGGCGCTGCGCCCTCGACCACCTCCGGGGCTCCAGTCCAAGCTGAACGTTGGTGTGTTGACAACAGTGCTATGAGTAAAAGGGAAGGTGAGAGGTTTTTGGCTCCTAATCCTATTAACAGCATTATGCTGAGCCTCCTTCAAGCCCCGACATGCGGTGCGCCCTCGTAGTCCCCAGAAGCCGGAGTCAGCATCTCTGCGTCCGTTACGCGCAGCTGGAGGGGCGAGCGGTCTGCGCCACAGGTAAGATCTGCGCCAAATCTGGCTTTTATTATCCATCTGTGTTGCATGAATGAAGACGCGAGTGGCAGCCTTGCTTGATTTATTGCACATATCTGCAAATGAGCCCCCGAGTTCATCCAAAAGACGTTAATTTTAGTATTGACAGGTTTTTTTTTTGGAGAAGACAGACACCTTAATGTTTGCTCTGTCTCTTTTAATGCTGTTACTGTAAATTAAATTCATTCACAAAGCTGTGGTGTTAGATATGATCAGAATGGTGTAATCTAATTTGATGCGTGCTCCATTTTTTGCTCTCATTTTAATGTGTTTCCAGTTGGCTCCTTCAGTGAGAAGGCAGAGCCTGTGTGATTATGTAGCCATAGTAACAGGTGGCAGTCTGCATTCTCTTCACTCTCCAGCACGCACAGTGTGTGTCAGTGGATCTGCTGCTATGCAAGCAGAGTGGACTTTAAAAATCCACGTTTTTTAATCTCTTTTCTGTTATTTAGTCCTGCAGGTTGAAGCTGCAAACTGTAAAGGATGAAGCACAGCGTGTGCACGCGTGTCCTTCTTGTCTGTGGCCTCTTCAAAAGTCCTGAAACTGGAGGAAAGCAAAGCGTCTGATGCAAATTCTCGATTGGACTCGACACAACAAGGCCATGAACGTGCACTCGCCACAGAGGAGGAGACTCGGCCATGGCCGCGTCCTCCTCTTCATCTCAGGCATGTTGCTGTGCGTCATCTACGCGCTGACTCTGAAGGACCGGCTGCCTCTCCTACGTGTCTCCACCCAGATGGAAGATGGACCAGAGGGCGGCGAAGGTCTTCTGGAGGTCAACATCCGGGATTTGATGGCGTCCAGTGAGATGGAGGCCGACTCGCCTGAGACCACCGAACCCCCTTCGGTCATAATTGTCAACCGGACTGATATCGAACAGTGTATTTATGTGGATCCTCGACCCGCTTCAACTTTGCCGCCGCCAGCAGTCACCACCGTAGCCCCTCATCCCCCTCACCAGACCCCTCCCAGGAAGGGGGACTTCCCGCAGGACCTGTTCTCGCTGGAGCAGCGACAACAAGGCTGGGTGTTGCTGCACGTGGTGGGCATGGTCTACATGTTTGTGGCCCTCGCTATCGTCTGCGATGAGTTCTTTGTTCCCGGCCTGGAGGTCATCACCAGCAAGCTGGAGATCTCCGACGACGTGGCCGGGGCTACCTTCATGGCCGCCGGAGGCTCCGCCCCCGAGCTCTTCACCTCCCTGATCGGCGTCTTCATCTCCCACAGCAACGTGGGCATCGGCACCATCGTTGGCTCGGCCGTCTTCAACATCCTGTTTGTGATCGGCATGTGCGCCATCTCCTCCCGGGAGATGCTGCACCTGACGTGGTGGCCGCTCTTCAGGGACGTGACCTTCTACATCCTGGACCTCATCATGCTCATCGTCTTCTTCCTGGACAACGTGATCCGGTGGTGGGAGAGCGTCTTGCTGGTGCTGGCCTACGTCAGCTACGTCAGCTTCATGAAGTTCAACAGTCAGCTGGAGCAGGCGGTCAAGGCTCGGCTCAGCAAGCACGTGAGCATCGTCAAGGTGTGGACGGGAGAAGAGCCAGAGAAGGTCAGTGTCTCCACCCGCGGTGAGTCCAGACGCAGAGCGGGGACACAGTGGTGTGTGTGTGTGTGTGTGTGTGGCTTCAGTCCTTTCATCAGAGCTGCTGCTGCCTGCAGAGTCGCAGCAGCTCACGCTTCTGCATTTGTGCCACAGCCTTTGATGCACAACAGAAGAGTCCAGGTGCTGCAGGAGACGCGTCACTGTGACGGACCCATGGACATGTCACCGTTTCAGACCAAAGCCTGGAAAATATGAGTGCGCAGAGACGTCATTTCAATAAGAATGAATGGTCTGTCAGGTGACCACCTGCAGCTGGTGGAGATGAATGAAGGTCTGAGGCTGTGGTTTAAACACAGACCTGCACACACTCGCTCTGTCTGCATGCTGCCTGCACAGCGTGCACGACATTTACCAGTTGAACAGTGTTTAACACTCATGCCGCCTGCCTTCAGTTCTGTTTATTTCTTAATAATTAATACAGAAATTAAGGTTTCAAAGGAGAGTTTCTGCCACAGATCTAACGTTCATACCAAGGTTCTGAAGGTGCTTTAACTGGCTTCTCTCTGCAGGACAGTGAAGCTCCTCCAGCACCACCTCCACCTGCTCCTTCTCCTCCTCCTCCTCCTCCTCCTCCTCCTGCTGCAGCACCAAAGACTGAGGAGAAACCCAGAGTTGAACCCGAGCCCACTCCGGGCAGCCCCCAACGCAGCAAACCTCCATCCGAGCCCCAAGAGGACAGTACGAGACTCAGGGTACGAAAAGCTGCAACCAAATCCACCTTTACACTTAGGATTTATCTTGGTTTGGTTTGTTCAGGTTTATTAGGGTGAGAAGTGTCGCTTAACTCCTTCTGTGACAAAAGTTAAAGTTATTTAAGGGTTTATTGAATCACAGCAACAGTAAATATGGGCGGTGCTGCTGTCCTGTAGGTGCGGCCTGCCCTGCAGAGAGGCGGCAGCTCAGCGTCCCTCCACAACACCTCCCTGAGGAACACCATCTTCCAGCTGATGATCCACACGCTGGACCCCCTGAGAGAAGGTAACAACCAGTAAGCACCGATACTGGAACCCTCAGCCTGGGGCCGCTGGTCTGATGCATGTTCAGCCTTCCTTTGGCAGTAACAGTAAATGCTGATAGCTTCTTCTCGCTGGGCTGTGGACTACGTATCCCAGTTCCATCCATCAAGTCGTGCGTGTTGAACGGACTGACCTTCAGCCTGTCCTCTGTCTGCACCGGGTCCTTTGTTCCTCGCTCTCTCAACACTTGGCCACCGCTGATCCCTAATCAGCTTTTCTATACGGGCTAATAAAAGCTGGATAAGAGCCAGCGTTCTAACAGAGCAGCAGTTTATCCGGAGAACGAGTGCAGCTGGATCATGTCCTGCTAGCATTAGCACGCTCAGAGGAGAAACCAGGCAGTTTGTGGTTCCCATTAACGATGTTTGCGTCGCTAAAAACACACAAAAACAAAGGGCTAATGCTAACGCTAATGTTCAGAAACATTTCAGTTCTGTGGATACGGTAACTGTTTGGTTTGTCCACCCCAGAGGCCACCATTAGAGGGGCCCTTAAAAGCCCCGTCCCCCGGAAAACCAACAGAGGTAAGAGCGCCTCGTGGTGCTGTCTGTCAGTCGTGGGTGTGTTTCTGTGAGAAAACACTGTCAGCGGGACTGAGGGTGTGTATTCAGTCTGGTGTGTGTCTGCTCATCAGAGACGTCCTTTAACGGGGACGTCAGAGGGGAGGGGTCGGCGCAGAGGAGAGGTGAGACGTGGTGTGGTGTCTGTCACGTGTGTCCTGGTCTGTGGTGGACGGTGTTGTGAGCACAACTCACCTTTATCGGGGCGAAAAAGCAGCAAATTAAGCAAAGAATCAGTATTTTGCAGATTTTGAACCTCATTCACCAACATTTTCGTGAATTCTTTAAACATTCTGAAGACGATCGGTACAAATCTGAGCGTGTGTGAAGGTGAAAGATGTCATTTTCCACCAAAGGAGCAGCCGCTGCTGAGTGATTGCTGAATGAGGCTCAAAGGTCGTTGGTTCTGCTGTCTGGAGGTCGCTGGCGTCTCCAGACAGCAGCTCTGTGAGGCCCGATTGATATGAAGTGGAATCTTCTGTTGATTCACAGCAAAGAACAAAGTAAAACCTCTGAACGAGCCAATCAAAGGCAAATCACAGCCGGCGGCGCAGCGGCGGCCGTCTGGAGGTGAGTCTCATCCAATCATTTCAGGAGGAGCGGAGGCTCAGACGCTGCTGGTGCTTCTGGGTCGTTGTGTGGACGTTCTGTGGTCGTTGTCGCTGCTGAAAAACCCAGTCCTTAATCAGCGGAGCCTCTGAGTGTTTTTGCCTCATCCGTCTGTGATCCACAGTAACGAGGGGCCACGAGGGCCCTGAAGAGGCCTCGTTGAGTCCACATTAGCCGCCTGAGGATTAAACCGCAGATGGTGGCGTGTTTGCGCCCGTTGACGCTGCGTTTGTCTTCCGCAGACGGCGACCAAAAGCCAAACGCGGAGGAGTCGGCTGCAGCGCCCCCTGCAGCCGAGCCGTCCACCTCCCAGCCTCAGAAGAGCGAGGAGCCGGGTGAGAACGGCTCCGAGCGGCCGGAGCCCTCGCAGGTAAAGAAGAATCCTCTTCACCTGCTGGTTTGGTGCAGTCCTGGTTGTAGTTAGGCCTGCTGCCCCGCCCCCGCCCGCGCCTCCAACAAATCAGCCTCCAGCCCTCCGAATGAGTCGACACGGGTTTGAATCGCGTAAAACGTGGAAGCAGCTGGTGTTGGAGAGGCCGGTGGAGCTCTGGACGGGGTCAGAGTTGAGGCGTGTGTCCTCCCGCAGAGCTCGGGGAGCAGCAGCGAGGACGACAGCGAGGAGGAGGAGGAGGAGGAGGAAAGCTCCAGCGACGCCGAGGAAGACGCTGGAAACGAGGAAGAGGGCGAGAACGAGCCGCTGTCCTTGGAGTGGCCCCAAACCCAGCGGAAGCGGCTGACCTACCTGCTGCTGCTGCCCATCGTCCTCCCGCTGTGGCTCACGCTCCCCGACGTCCGCAACCTGGTGAGCAACGCCGTCGCGTGTCAATCCGCTCGTCCGGGCGCCACCTGCCGACGCATCCTCTGCTTTTCCAGGCATCCAGGAAGTATTTTGTCCTGACGTTTATCGGCTCCATCATGTGGATCGGGGTCTTCTCCTACCTGATGGTGTGGTGGGCTCACCAGGTGGGTCCAAAACCCTCAACCGGGTGCTGTTTTTTTCCTGCTCTCAGCTGCAACAAATCCAACGGTGTTGGTGTGCAGGTGGGCGAGACCGTGGGCATCTCTGAGGAGATCATGGGTCTGACCATCCTGGCGGCAGGGACGTCCATCCCGGACCTGATAACCAGCGTCATCGTGGCTCGGAAAGGCCTGGGCGACATGGCCGTGTCCAGCTCGGTGGGCAGCAACATCTTTGACATCACTGTGGGGTGAGCTGACGGTAGATGGTGGGAAAGGGAACCTTCCAAAATGGCGGCGGGGTCGCGTGCCGGCGCCGGCGGCCTGGACTCGTTCGCTCACTCTAGAACCCGTCTGTCTCTGGTTTCAGCCTGCCGGTTCCGTGGCTCTTGTTCATCCTGTTGCACGGAGGGGCGCCGGTCACCGTCAGCTCCAACGGCCTGTTCTGCGCCATCGTGCTGCTCTTCCTCATGCTCCTCTTCGTCATCGTCTCCATCGCCGCCTGTCGCTGGAGGATGAGCCGGATGTTGGGCCTCACCATGTTCGTGCTGTACTTCGTCTTCCTCGTCCTCAGCGTGCTGCTGGAGGTCCGAGTCCTCACCTGCCCCGTTTCCATCTGAACCCTGCTCAACTGGCCTCCGACCCCACCACCCCCACCACCCCCCACTGGAGTTCCGTTGCCACGGTGACGTTAAAGTAAGTTGCTGTGACCTCGCACACGGACGACGGAGGTTAACTGGACCTTCTCGGTGGACCGAACCGCGCCTGGTGCGAGCGGCTGACCGGCGTGGACCTGCAGGGCGGCGACCTTGACGGGACACTTTGGGCGGAGCCCGTTTGCTGTGGTTCTGTACGTTTGTCCCCGTAGTGACACTAGATCCGTGTAGTTGCCTCGTGCTGTTGCGTGTTCTTCGAGTACAGCCGGACCCGTCTTTGAGTGGTGGCGTCATGGATGTTTGCGTTTCCTCTGAATCCTTCTGGGGGGTCTGAAGCTGGAACATGTTGGGATTCGCTGCTTCAGAGCTACATGGATGCAGATTCTCCCCCCCCACCCCCACCCCCACCCCCCAGCGTTCACGTCTGTGTTTTGTCTCGTAGTCGACTGTTGTTGCCTCGTTGGAAACGTGTTGTTGGTTGGAAAACCATCAATATTCCAAACTGGAATAAACTATTTTTTTAATGGGGGTGTTTTACGATTGGCCTGCCCCCCCCCCGCTCAGCTGCGAACCACTTCAGCCTGATCACATGACACTAGGAGCAAACCAGAGATTCGTCATTTTTATTTACAGTTCAAGTCACACATGAAAAGGTTATAAAACCTGATATCTTTATGTTTTTACATTTTTTAAATGCATCTGAAACCTGCGAATGAGCGGCAGCTCCGATTGGCTGCTGCGTTCACACTCGTCCGTTCACTTTTTGGGGGTAAAGTGCAGCTTATTGACACGTGGTTATCGTTCACCACAGCGCGGTGAGTTCAGGGTCCTTCAACCGTTGTACAAATAACTCCAGTTCTGACAGGAAGGAAAAAAAAAAGGATGACAATGTCCAGTCAGGATGGGGAAAGCATAGAAAAGGTTTTGCAGATTTAAAATAAAGCAGAAACAAAATTGGACGTCACATTTTCTGCAGCTGTTGAAGCCAAAAACTCCCTTTGTTCTTCGTTTTGATGCGTCTACATCAAGAACGTCACAATATTTCAACGTTTTTACAGAAGTGATTAAATTCTACAATTTTAAAGCGCTAAAAATACAAAAATTCCTGTTCTTCAGATAAAAAATGTCTGCCTGGCGACAACTTCAGACACTAAAATGACAGAATATTTGAAACATCTTCCAAAGCTTTTTCCTTTGAACAATTGAAAAAAGCCTCCTTCGGTTGCCATGGTGAGGTCGTACCCTTCTGCTGCTGGGACTGAACCATCCTGAGCTCCTGCAGCTCCAGCAGAACCAGCCAGGTTTTTATCTACAGAACATCCTCCTTCTCTCTCGATCCTCAGATATGGCTTAAAGTATAACAACCGTTCCCTCCCAGGAAAGATGGAGAAATCCAGGTCTTTTTGAGGAAACAGGAAAACTAAAAAACGGGTTTAACGGTGACGCACAGAACGCGACTGACGCAACATTTAAGATCTGACACAACAGTTTAAAGTTAAAGCTGAGATTAAAAACTCTCATTTCATCCATGAGAGGGAGGACAAATACAAGTTTAGACGCGTCTGAGTCTCAGATTTGATCGGTAGTCGAGGGCCGTTCCCTCTCCTTCACCAGATGTCGAAAAAGAATCCAGATGTTCCGTCTCAAGCCGGCTTTTGTCGCCTTTTGCAGAAAAATATTGAGTGGATTTTGGGTCACAGGCACCAAATTCCAACCGCAGCCATAAATAAAGGTGGTTTTTATAAATACTGCTCAAAATATCCCTCATTTCAGTCTTCACGTGTCGTGACTGTACAATTAAAAATGCTTGTAAAAATCTGCGTATCTACAGGGAGACGTTTTTCACAGGACTTCCAAAAGCGCGGCTGTCGTGCACGTGCGGCCTCCTGGCAGCTTTCCGGATCCGCCCCTTCACAGGTAAGGCTCTCCGAAGGTCCGGCGGCACTCCATCACCCCGGCGCTGGGAGGACGGTCGCAGTTATGGGTCAGCTTCACCAGGCCCGGCAGGAGGCGGTCGTACGCCAGCTTGTACTCGCGATCGAAGGCGTCTGCGGGGGGGGGGGAGGACAGACCAGGTGGAGCGCCGTCGCATCTCTAATGATTCATTCACGTCGCAAGAAAACAAGTTGCAAACTCACCGATGTCGATGTTGTCTTTTCCCAGAGCCACCAGGGAGAGGAAGAGGATGTCCCTGTAGACGCTCCTGAAGGAGAGGACGGGTTAGAGGACAGGTTAGAGGACGGGTTAGACAGCTGAGCGTGGACCACGTCTGCAGCTTAACTCTGCTGACCTTTGCCTTTTGAGCCCCAGCGTGTGACCCAGCAGCTGGAGCAGCTGGGCCAGCGGGCGGCTCAAGTCGTTCCTCTGGATGCTCCTCACCACGTTCTGCAGCAGCTCCTCGCTGAGCGGCTCCTCCTCCTCCTCCTCCTCCTCCTCCGGAACGGGCCGGGCCAGAGGGTACCCCACGTCTGCAGAGACACCGGGTCAGGAAACGCCTTCCGTACCTAAACCTCCTGTTCTCCTTCTCTGTCTGCTCACTGTAGGTGTTCCAGAGGATGTAGAGAGGCTGGACCGGGCCCTGGTGCAGCTTCAGGTTGTCCCACAGAATCTGGATCAACACGTGTTTGCTGTCCTCGGACATCCAGTGACGAGGGATCTGAAGGAGACGGTGCCGACAGTGAAACCCGGAGTCCAAGACCGCCAATGTATTTTCAGGTCCTGGTTTGCAGGACTGCTGGTTCTGGTCCTGCTCAGACCTGGGAGTCCCTGTTGCAGTGGTCTGAGGTGAGGATGAGGCCCGGCAGGTTGCTGGGCAGGTCCAGTCGTCTGAAGTACCACACCAGGTTCCAGTAGATGATGGGGTGATGGTCCACCACGTCCGCCTCCGTGATCACCGAGTCGCCCTCGTTCTCCAGCAGGCTCTCCAGCTCCTTCCACAGAACCAGCGGACTCAGGTACGGAACCGTCACCGGCTCGGGGTTGTGGAGCCTCCAGTCCATGCTGAGCGGGTCCTGGAAGGGACCAGAGGCCTTAACGGAACAGAAACGCCGGGTCCAAACGGAACCTTCGGGGGCCGAGCTGACGTACTGTGGCTTCGTTGAGGCGACTGGGCAGGCTGCCCGACGTGGGGACGCAGCTGTTGTTCCCCAGAGTGTCCTCCAGGGGGCTGAAGACGCTGACGCTGCGAGCCAGGGACCCGTCCGAGAGCAGCGCCCCCCGCCGGCGGTTTGTGGGGATGCTGATACCTGCAGCTCTGCTGGGTGGAACCAGAACTTTAGACCCGATGAATCAAACGATTCCAGCTCAGAGATTCTTCCTCTTAAATCCGACCTTCTGCATCCTGAAGGCTCCTGCAGGGCAACGAAGGGTGGCGGCGGGGAGACGGCCGTGGTCGGACCCGGCGTGGACAGGGAGGACGTCCCCGTGTCCAGTCCCGTGGAGGCCGAGTAGGACGATGTCATGGCCTCGTCCACGGATGGACTCCCCTTCAGGAAGAGCCTGACGACGGCAAGACGCACATTTCTGAAACACGCTGAACAAAACTGCAGCTTTCTTGCAAACATCAGGAATGAAACGGTTAGAAGAGCCGGAGGAGCTCCTCTCTTCCATCAGGCCTCCTCCTGGACTACCTGCCGGGTCCTCGCAGGTCTCTGATCTCCACGTTGAGGAAGGGCAGGAAGGGGTTTCCGCAGAAGGGGCAGGTGGTGTTGAGGTTGGAGTCGTCCGCCGTCCAGCCGGCCATGATTTCCTCGTCGTACACCAGGCAGTCGCAGGTTTTGCAGCGGGAACAGCTGGAGATGAGCAGCTGGAGACACACACACACGCTTCTGTAACATCTGCTGAGCCACCTTCAAGCACCCGGACCTCCCCTCGTCTGCTCACCTCCATGGCGTAGTTGTTGAAGATGCTGGTGTTGCTGGTGTAGCGTGATGAGCTGAGGTCTGACTTGTCAGGCAGAGGAGAGCCAGGAGGCGTGACGGCGCCACCTGCAGGAATATTAGTGTCAATGCATCGCGTCCTGAGTCCCGTGAACGCTTTGTTCTCACCAGGAAGGAGAGATGTGGGTCTGCCGAAGCTGGAGCACTGAGTCGGGTTTTCCGGCCTGTGGAGGGGGCTGCGCCTGGGGCTCCGGCGGGGGCCGTTCTTCTGAGGCGAGACGGCGGCGCCCTCCGACTCTCTGAAGCTGTCTTCATCGAGCCCAGAACTGTCTGGGTCTCCAGCGCTGAGGGAGGACACGCTCAGGCGGTCGCTGTGACCCTCCTGCATGAACACAACAGCTGCTATTTTAGCTTTATTTCACTTCAACACACTTTGGCTTTAAATTCACTGGTGTAATACCAAAAACTGACCACTAGATGGCGACAGCACCACACACTGATGACGTAAATTAACCAGTAAAACCAGAATCGCACATTTAATTAGCAATTATGTTATTAGTAATTATTTAAAGACCACATTCAGATCAAACATTAACCTCAGTGATTGTTTCTAAATTGCCACTGGTTGTGACAGGATGCGCTACCTTGGTGGGCGTGGTGTAGGTGGCCAGGCGGGAGTACCAGCGGCTGGCCTTCTCTGCCACGCCCTTCCCTGCGGAGAACACACTGGTCTTGAAGACGTCCAGCGAGGGCGTGAGCAGATTGTCCAGGGTGAACGAAGAGGATGAGGGCGAAGGGGACGCCAGGCTCATCCTGTTGGGACTGGGTCGCGGGCTGGGCGTGGGGGTGGCGGTGGTGCTGGAGCTGCGACCGGAAGGAGACGACCACAGGCGCTGACGTGACGGCGAAAGCGGGTGGAAGGTGCGCGAGCGCGGCACTGCGGCGGTCCTGTGGGGGGAGCTGTAGGGCAGGCTGGCCCGGCGGGGGGCGGACAGGGAGGACGGGTGGAGCGGGAGGGTGCTGGATGAGTCCTGCAGGTCCAGACTGGGCGTGCGGCTGCTCAGGGGGCTGCCCATGTGGTTCATGTAGAGCTCGATCTCCCTGGCCAGGTGTCTGCGGGTGCTGGGGGTGCCCCCCTCGCTCTCCTCCGGGCAGCCAGCCTCCTGCTGCTGGGCCACCAGCAGAGACAGAGGGTCGTCGCCCGTCTGGATGCCCGTGCGCTTCACTCCTCCTCCTCCTCTGGGGGTCTCGGCGTGCACGTCGCTGAAGCTGCTGCTCTTTTCGCTGCGTTTCTTATGAGACTGGTTGGTTTTGTGGAAACCAGCAGCCTTGTCTGAATCCAGATCCTCCAGATCAAAAATGGCCTCTGGGTTGCCTCTGTCCTCATCGCTGGAGTCCTGGCCCTCGGCCTCCTCTTCCTCCTCCTCTTCCTCCTCTCGATGACCGTGAAACCTGGACGCTCCTGCCTTCGCCGCCGCCCTCTGTGACCCACCCAGGCACGGGGAACCAGGCTTCCCTTCCTGGCCGAAGCTGGCCCCCGACAGAATCCTCACGTCTGCTCCCAGCTGTCCGGCCATCTTCTCCGGGTCGGTGTCACCTGGGGTCACTCCCAGACCCACGACGGCGCCGCCGCCACCGCCGGCCGCGTCGTGGCTCAGGCGTCGGCTCCTCTGCCACTCGTGCGCAGCGCCAGCGATGCTCCCCACCGCCTCCTCCAGCGCGCTCCTGTGCCTCCGGAGCAGAGAGCTGGTCTGGACCTCGCCGATCTCATCCAGGGAGGACGTGAAGAGGAGACCGGCCACGTGTCCTGGGAGGAAGAGGAGGAGCAACCTCGTCAGTGTTAACGCTGACGGTTTGGATCCCCGTTAGCCTGGTCCGTTATCGGAGCCTTTAGCTTAGCTGTATCCATGACAACCTGCCCCTCACTTGGATGCTCTTATGACATCACTGTTACCCTCCTTACAGCCAGAGTGGCACGCGTGGAGCTTCGAGTGGAAAGAGTTGGCGGTATCGCCACGCTCGGATGTCGTTGCCATGGCGACAGCAGCTCACGCAGCCGACCTCCGATTCCAACTCGAAAACCTCCACCTGGCGGCTGCACGAGCAGCTGCAGGAACGGAGGATAAGACGGCGGCAAAAGGAGACGCGCTCCCAAACGCGCTTCTCCATGGCAACAGGAGCCGAGGCTCATGGGAAGAGCTGCGGGCTCTGAATGGGATGGCGAGGCGGCGCTCACCTGCGCTGGCGGAGCTCTTGGGTCTGCGGGAGGAGTCGTCGTACGGGAAGCTGCTGCGGACGATGCCTCGAGGTCTGAAGGAGGCGCCGGCGTCGGCGTCCAGCTGAGGGAGGCAGTCTTTGCTTCCTCTGCTGCTCTCCGTCTCCGACACTACGAACAGAAAGAACATCGCGCTTCTTTGATTACGAGCCGTTGACTTAAAGATTAAAGCTTGAATTTCCTTGAAGCTGCGAGGATGAAATTAAAGAATCGTCTCTGGAGGAAGAGAGACGTCTAAGCGGAGGAAGGGGAAGGACCCCAGGCGGCGGCGGTGCTGCCGGGCTTTAAACGGGAGGGCTGAGGCGGAACACTGACGGGAGCTGCAGTCGCTCTCCTTCTTGTCGTCTTTGTCCTGGACGGACTCCTGCGCTCCGGGCTCTCCTCTCCGGACCTCCTCTTTGGAAAGCGAGTTGTAACCCAGATCCGACTGATCTCCTGCGGGAAACAGGTGGAATTAGACGACGAAGCTGGAGTCCGACGCTAAACCTCAACACAGAGATGCAGTGAGGGAATGTAATGTCAGAAATATACAACCCATCCGCTTTATTTTATATCCACTCAGTCAAATTTAAATAGAGGGATGCTGGATTAATTAACAGATTCTGCCAGAAGAATGTTGAATATCTTGACTAAAACCACCAAATTTAACTATTTGTGTACATTTGATGGTGTTTTGACATCAAACTGCCTACAGAAGCTTCATCTTCATCTTCTTCACTCCGGGGGTCAAAATAAAAAGGCTGCTGTGCACTTTTGCGCCGGACTCCTCGTAATTCCCTGGGTTTGTTCTCTTCTCTGCTTTCCCATCATCATCATCATCATCATGGAAATGAAACAACAAAGACCCGAATCCTGAATAACCTGCAAGCCGAGGCGGCTCCTACTGCTCCTGCTGTGAGTTAGCAACAAACACATTAAAACAGTTATTATTTATCAAAAAACTACTCACCCTCACACCCTTTCAGCTACACGCTCACTTATTCTGTCAGTTCTTTGGCTACACACAACTGTATAAACGTACATTTAACGCTTTCCTGGTCACCGCTAATGCTGAGGGTTATTTTATTTATCATTTCTGAAATAAAAATAAGTTTTTTTTCACATTAACAAGAGAGAAGCAGCAGGTCAAAGTTGAGAACAGACGGATGATCAGAGGAAGAACGAAAGAGGAGATGAGATGACGATGAAAGTGAGAAAATGGAGGTGTGAGACGGACAGACGGAGGTTTACCTGGGTGGAGGGCGGCTCCTCTGAGCTCAGAGCCCCCACAGCGTGAGCGGGCACCCACGTTACCGCCCCCACGGCCGGCTGCATGCAGGGACAGACACAGGCGGGGGCGGAGCGGAGGGCAGAGTTAGGGACGGAGGAGGAGAAACCACAGCAGAGAGACGCATGGACGGACCAGAGGAATGAAGGGAGGGTCGGAAAAACAGGCAGCGGGGTGAGGAGGTGCGAGGAGAACGGTCGTGAACGATGGAGAGGGGGGATAACAAGTGTCAGTGAAGGAGAAGAAGAAGAAAAAGGATGCAGAAGACCACGGCTGCCTGGAGGGTGGGAGTACCTGTGCTAGACCTATCGTCAGTGGGGTCTACTTTGACGGGCTCGGCGGCGAAGGGGCCCGGCTCCACCGCGTTAGCGTCGGCGGAGCTGTCCAGGCTGCCGTGACTCACAGCGTCCAGGTCGCTGCCATCTGTCCAGAGACAAGAAGGCGTTACAGGGGACAGGACGCCAGCCGCGCGCCCGTCGTCAGCCTCCGTCCGCGGCAAAAACACACGTCACCCTGGAGCCGCTCGGCTGTTTCGCAGCGCGCGGCTCATCCAGGCGGTTTGTCTCCCGGTGTGTGTGACGGTGTGGGCTTGGCTGTGTGGGATGGAGGGAAGCCATTCACGCTGCAGACTCTTAAAGGGATTAGCGGGACGGGGATCAGCGCCGGCGTTCCGGGTGTGCGGGTTCACGCGCATGCAGGAGGGGGTTAAATCACACACCTACCTCAGCTCGGCCTTTAGCGTTTTCAATGACGGGTGGATGCGTCGGAGTTCGCGCGCGCGTCCTTTATTTGTTCGTCACGTGACCGCGATCACGTGTTGCTCACTTTGACTGATGCCCAAACTCAGAAGCTTTAAAAACACCTGAGCGGTCCAGATGGGAAACTAAGCGCAGTCTGACCCGATGCCCACATCCATCCTCCACATCCACACTGGCCAGGCTCTGGCTCAGGTTCCTGGGAACCACCGTCAGGGCTCAGCTGAGCTCTGATAATATTTTGCTGTAGGTGGGTGGTCACAGCACATCCACACGGACCCGGCGTTTCCCAGCAGAACCTCACGTTAATCAGACTTTGGGGGGAAAAACCCAGCTTTTATCCTCACGCCAACTCCCAGTTTATCGTCTGGAGCAGCCTTTGATTCCTTCTCAAACGCTCTCGCTTCGCCTCGTCATGGTTTCAGGGCACGAGCGAGTCGAGTGCTCACCTGACAGGGGGCTCTGGGCGAGCGGAGCCTGTCGCCGAAGCGCCTGCTTGAACTGGGCAACGCCCAACACCACGTTCCTCAGCTTCATCCACAAGAAGTATCCTCCTCTGGTGCTTGAGGGCCACGTGCTCTCCAACACGGCCTGGACACCAGGAGACACAAGAGGATGGATACGTTCAACTACGTCAGGCTCCAGGCGGGAGGACTCGACCGTGTTGAAACACCTACAGGGCAGCACGTGTGGGGCGTTAAGCTTGTTGTTGTTACCGGCCCAAACTGAGACTCTTTAGGCTCCGGTGATGGAGGATTTAAACCGTCAGCTGAGACGTTTGTTTAAGGAGCAGAGAGATTATTCAGCTGAGATGATGGAAGAAATATGAGCCAGACCCTTCAAAATAAGGCAATTAAGGCAATTTCAGACGGTTTTAGGTGCATTCCGTCAGGCTGATGTAGGTTTCGTTAGTTACTCGATTCTACAAGTTGATAAAACTGCTTTTTATCTGCAGACACGTCACCAGCAGCAGCTCCAGATGAGGACTTCTATTTAACTTTCATAGATCCAGAGGATTAGCTGCTCAATTTAGAAAATATAACTTCTAAATTTTAAGTTTCTTTGGTTTTCGCTGCTAAAGTCCCCCAAACCAGAGGTGTTCAAACTGAGGCCCGGGGGCCACATGTGGCCCCATGAACTATTTAATCCGGTCCACAGAGCCTCACAATCATTTCATCAAAGGTCAAATGAGGAGGGTTGTCAGTTTGATGGGTTAGGAAAAAGGTTCAGACCCCCCCTTCACCTAGCATGCTAACACGTCCTCTCAAGAAGGTGGGGCCAAACATCATCAGGAGCTTCATCATCCATCTCTAGTTGGACCAATTTACAAGCTCTTCACTATATTTTCTCTGTCAATAGTCCATCAAGCAGGATTTTTAGCTAACCTCCGACCCTCATTTTTGGGGGGGGTTAGTTTCCTGCACCACCTGGCCGGCCCGTTCATCAAGATCTAGAACCCAGCGTGGCCCTTCAGGCTAAATAAGTGCCCACCCCCCTGCCCCGTGCTGCATCCGCTACCTTGTTGTAGTAGCCGTAGGTGATGGCGTTGGGGTGAACTCCGGCCTTCTTCATCTCAAACAGGACTCTGACGGCCAGCACAGGCTGGCCGTACTGCCCACACAGCTGCATCAGGACCCGGTAGCACACCTGCACACACGGGGAGGCCGCGACCCAGAAACACACGTCAGTTTCTGCACAGACGGAGAAAAAAAACCGCCTGCGATCCAACGACCAGGCTTTGGGGAGCTCCGGACCTCGTCGGGGGGCTGCAGTTTCTTCGCCTGCATTTTCCTGAGGACGTCGTAGGCGGTGCGAAGAGCCCGCACCTTGGAGTGGCACACCTTGACGTACGCCGGCAAACAGATGAACCACAGGCCGTAGCAGTGCCGGAGCAGGCACTTGGACCACAGCTGGGGGATGGAGGAGTACTTCTTGGCGATCTTCTGAGCGGACTTGATCTCCTTTGGGTTAAAAAGACAGATTTAAACGTACACGCCCTCAAACGCTGCAGAAGATTAATCGTCGGGGGGGGGAGCGGAGAACGGGCTGACCTGCTTGGTGCGTCTAAACATGGGGGCGGGGCTGGTGGGGCAGCTGTGCCTGGCAGCGAGGCGTGAGGAGGGGGTCTGCAGACCCTCCACGGGGTCAAAGAGGTCAAGGCTTAAAACCGGGAAGCCGTCGTACCTGGAGAACAACAGCAGAGGCATGCTGGGAGCATTTAAAGGGGAACCTCCGGGGTCAAGAGCCTCATAAATGCTCTCAATCAGATTCCCAACCAAAACAGCTGGAGACGAACTCCGAACATCTGCCCGGTGTGGTGAATTATTGAGGGGGTTGAGCTGAAGTGTTGCTGATAAATCTGGCCCGTTCACTCCCCAGCAGGAGCTTTGGAATGCCGACGCTTTCCATCCGTTTAAAGGTGTGTTTACGTCCCCGGTCAGAGGTGGGCTGTGGGGTGGTACCTGTAGCAGAGAGGGTATTCCTCCCCCTCAGGCAGCGGGGGCAGCTCTGGGGGTGTGATGAAGACGGTGTGCTCGCTGCGCTGCGACTCATCGGTCTCTATCAGCCTGGTGTCCTCCGGCCGGTCACCGTCCACCTGCACCAGCAGACCACAGCCAAGGTCAACTGAGTCACCCAGGAGCCCACAGCCATGGAAGTGTCACCACAGAGCACTTTCAAAGGGCTTTGATGAGTGAAAATGTTCATAAATTTAACAAAATCTGACTGGCTGGGTTCTGTTTTCAAAGCTGAAGGGGAAGGACAAAAAAATGTTGCTTAAAGTGGAAACAGAAGATTCCTCCACCTTCTAAAGTCGTACTTTTGTTGGCGCCACAGTGACGAGGGCGGAAATAATGAGCGTAACATTTCTGAGGAAGAGAAAACTTCAAACGACATAAATAATGAGCAACACACGAGAAGAGAAGACGTGAAACCCATCAGAGGATGAGGAACGATACTGAATAGAAGCGCGTCTGGATCCTCAGTGGTCAGAGGTGGAAACGACAGATAAAAAAGACAAGGCTGGTTGTGGTTTGAGGTTTACATGGAATGAGAACTATGATGCATCCCAGAGCCGCAACAACGAGCAAAAGCTGCTGGTTCCAGATGGAAGAAGAGCAACCGTAAAGGTGCTCTTCTGTGGATGCAAATACAGGTTAATACTGCTGCAAATACCCAGCAACAAACTCATTAATGTGGGGTAAAGTCTGCCTCTGCAGACCTTTATCCAGCGTTTATCCAGCCATCAGCTGCTGCGGTTAAATCAAAGCCAGATTTTCAGGAAGGATCAAATACTGGAGGTCGAACCTGAGGGAAACATCTCGTAGCGTCAGCTGGTGAAGCCGTTCAGCCCGTCAGCCATCAAGGCCTAATCGCTGCGGTTAAAGCGCCGACGCCTCTGTTCCTCTTTGAAATGCTTCATCATCTCTGGCGTCTAACAAAGCACATCAAAGCCAACCCGCTTTGATGTTCCTCCCAGCGCAGATGAGTCTGCAGCGCTTAAACGCCATTAGTTAACTTTACATTCCACAGAGACAGAAGAGAAGAAGACATCCAAGTTGGAGCAGGGGAAGCTGCTCAGAGCGCCTCCTCGGCCGGTCCCCGTGGAAACGGGACTGCTGCACACCTCCTGTTTGCGCAGCATCTCCTGGAACTGATGATGTGCTGAACGACCTTCACGGCATCTTTTCAGCACCATCCCACCACTCCTGATTTTATAATCTGACATTAAACCCTCATTTAAACGATGGGTGAGAACAACATTTGGTTGCCCTCCAAACTTCTCTGAGTTAGAAACTGTGGATCTTATTAAACAGCTCAGGAAGCGTTCAAACGAAGCTGTGGATGCTGGCCCGTCCATTCATCTAACTGTATTCTCAATTACAGCCACAACGCGCACGTGCACGTGCGCACGTATCCGAGGCTATTTCCGCCTTCCAAAATAAGGTGACCCGCAGAGTCTGGAGGTAAGAAAAGAGCTCAGCGGAGCCGAAGCAGACGAGGCTGGGCTCATTTATGCAAGCGCGTGGAAGGACAGGGACACGCATGTGCACGTATGTCCCAGAGTGGGACACACCCAGCTCTCGTCCTGTCAGAAAAGCCTCTGGACTCTAAAGGAGCGGAAGCGTCCCCTTACCTTGGCTCCTTTGTCTGCGCTCCGCTCTGAACTGTAGAGCTGCTCGCCAGCAGCCGAGGGGGAGAAAGCCAGAGAAAAGGGCGTAAATAGGACAGCACGCGTGCAGGAGGCGGCCCCGGCCCGGGCGGGACGCACGCCCGCTTACCAAACGCCACACTCACTTTGTCCACGCAGTCGTCAAAGAAAGCCAGGCTGGCGTCCTTATCGCTGACGAAGGAGCACTCCTCGATGAAGCGGATGAACATCTGCGTTTTGGTCATCAGCGAGTAGAACTTCTGGTGCGAGCGGTCGCGGCTCTTCAGGAACCCTGGACACACAGATGTGAGGACGGTTCAGGTGACACGTTGGTCCTGGGACCAAAGCAAAGCGCTGAGGACGGGGCGATGTGGACAGAGGTGAGGGAAAGACAACTCCCACAGCTGGTGAATACTTCCATCCAGTCTGGACCGTTGCTCCATCCTGACTGAGGGTCCTCTCAGATTTATGTCTTCTTCATCACAAACGCGCCCTTCAAACGCCCTTGAGCCTCAGCATCTCAAGGCCCAGCGGAGCAGTTTGCATCAGCATTTAAGCAGAGACGGGATGGACGCTCATCGGAGCGCAGGAGCTAAACAGCACCATCTGTTCCTGAGGGGGAACAGCAGCGAGGAGGCCGATGCCACAGATGACGC
Organism: Arothron firmamentum; assembly: GCA_016586285.1. Lineage (NCBI taxonomy): Eukaryota > Metazoa > Chordata > Actinopteri > Tetraodontiformes > Tetraodontidae > Arothron > Arothron firmamentum. The sequence continues at coordinate 190,688 of BJFM01001101.1, read as the reverse complement.
AGGGTGAGCTCATGAATTCACGGGCTCATTAGTGCTAACGACACGCTGCGACCGTAGAAGTGTGATTCTGGATGGCTGGATGGAAAACAGCACGTCTGATTTGACTGGTACCGTGAGATGAACGCCCAGAAAAGCGACAGCCTGTTAAAACGCGGCTGTAACATCAACTCCAGAATGACTTCCTACCTTCTCCCACCTCAGCCCGCTCACCACAAAAGCACCTGAGAAAACATGCCAAAGCTCTTCAGCTTTATTTTCAACAACTTTGTCGTGGAGCGATCAAGCCTCTCCGCCTTGCCTGGTTTGGTTAAATGGCGTTAATTGTTTTCTTTTCCCTCATTAAGCCACTAATCCTACCCAGCACTCACACAGGGCTGCATCTTCCTTTAGGACTGCGGTCAGCAAGCAGCTGTTGCACATAGAATTTAACTTTAATTTAATTATTCTGGGGGAAAGAAAAGCTATTTCCCAAAGAGGACAGACCACCCTAACCCTGAAATCTGGATTTTCCCAACGTTAATCATGTAATGTGGTCTGTGGACGGTCTTCAACATACCTTGCAAGTCAAAAAGAGAGCTGGCGTCGGTGGCTTTTTCGGAGGGGGCCTGGGTGATGGGCCGTAAGAATAATCGGTAGCCTTTCAAGATGGCGGCCATGAAGCGCAGGAAGGCCTCCTGGATCTCCAGTTCCAGCGTGTGGAGGCTCTTCCCACAGCTCAGCTCTGATGTGTCACACATGTTGAGCTCCAGCAGTCCGTCAGGCCCGTTCTGACCTAGAGAAAAGAGCAAAAATCAGTTATTAAACTCTATTACACTTAAGGTGCAGAGCTCAAACATGGCCGATCGAATCAAGCATTAGCCTCAAAGAAAAAGCTCGTTTCTATCTTCTAGTATAGACCTCTGCCCCTGAAGAGCATATTAATAACTGCTGCTTCACTGGATGGAAAATGCATTTATTCAGTGTCTGCTGGGACGGGCTTTCTGCTGGCTTTAAAACCACCGGAAGCACAAAGCAGGCAGCAGCAGGCACAGAACTGTCTAGTTTCATGCCTTCTTTAATATTTCTCTGTTTATTCGGTCTGAATTTCACATGCTAACTGCAGAAAAGCATCGTTTCGTTTTGCCAGCGCGGCAACTCACCTTCAACCAGCTGCTGGTGGAGGTTGCTCAGCACATTCATGAGGTTTTTACAGGCTTTCTTTGGCAGGATCTTCCACGTGAGAGCGCGCTTATCTTCATTACTGCAAAAGCACAAATACACACTGACGTCTTGGGACCCTGAGAGGTACGACTAAAATTCAGCCCACCCGAGCACTGTTAACAACGCCAAAAATAACACAAACCAACCCATGATAAACCTTCTTTTCTAATACATCAGACACTATAAAAATAAGCTTTTCCACCCAGCCTAATGACTTAAGTCAGAACAGAACCGACTGCTGCTCTGCGGGCTGCAGCTGCGCCCAGGTGGGTGTGAGGCTAACCGCCATGATGGGTCTACACCTCCTGACTCAGACAGAAGCTGGGTGTGCTCTCTGCTCACTGGAAGATGCTGTTTGTGTCCAGGTCGACGCAGGTCACATCGGGCGGGGGGTCGTACAGGTCGAAGTAGCGGGAGTCAACTCCCACAATGAAGGGACAGGGGGCGCTCAAGACATCTGCCAAGGCCAGGGGGCAGAGGGGGATATAGGGGCACGGCCAGTGGAAGGGGAAAATCATCTGAGGAGGAAACCATAGCACCATGTGCAGGATAAAAACACAGCTGTTGTCCTCTGAATCCGGTCAAACGTCAGCGGGACTCACAGACACGAGGGCCTCGGTGGCGCTGGTCAGCACGGCGGGTCGCAGCGAGTGGACCAGGATCTTGTGTTCGGTCACCGCCAGCACCAGCATGGTGACGGCGTTCTCCGGCCCCAGGTTCTGCAGCAGCGTCGAGAATCGACCGCCGCTGAGGGGGGAAACCAAAAAACCCAGCATGGTTGAAAGCAGTTTCCTTCTGATTCAAAGGTAATTATCCATCCGTTCCTACCTGAGCGGCAGCGGAGAGGAAACCGGCTGGCTCAGCATCAAACTGTCGTGAGGAGAAAGCTGGGAGAAAGCAAGAAAAAGGGATAAATCCAAAACTACCTGCAGCAGCCTAGCTAACCAACGGCCCCAGCGTGAGCGGGAGGGCCCATCTGTGATGTCCTCCGCAGGCAGCAAGCTGTAAACTTACCTGCACCAGGATACGAGGCCGCTGAGCGGAGGGGAAGGGGACCTTGTGCATGAAGTGAGAGATGTGCCTGGAAAGACAAGAAGAAGAATCTGAAACACTGCAAACAGCATCTGGAGGGTTGATAATCCGTCAGGGAGGGGAAACGAATCCTGAGACCCGACTGTCCTGAAACGGCTGAACTACAGAGCACCGGCTCTCACTGATGAACGACCACTCACTTCTCGATGGGTTGTGCATGAGGGCCGGAGATGGAGTAGCGATAAAGGAATGTGAGAAACTTCCGGAACGCGTCAAAGAAAGGCCAGTGGGAGAGGAGGCAGATACACTTGTTGGTGTAGACGGAGCACTGGGTGGTGGCGCTGCCGCTGGCGGCGGCTGGCGGCGTGGTACAGGTGGATGAGGTTCTGCAGGGGTCCGGGTTGGGAAGGCCCAGCTGGGAGCGCTGCTGATCGCTCAGGCACTCCAGAGGGAAGGTCTCATAGAACTGGATGGCAGCACCATAGACCTGGACCAGGACAGATCCAGGTTAGCAGGTTAGCAGCTGACCAGCTCTCATTATTACTTTAGAATACATCCTAATTAAACATTGTTATGGAATCATGGTCTCTGAGAGCAGCATTGCAACAGCAACATTTCACTATCTAAACTATCAGCAGCGAAAACAAAACTGTCTGAATCGTAAATTTCCGAGTAAAACACATTACGTAAGTGTGTGTCGAGGCCAAAGGTTTAACGGCGAGTGTGCAGATGGCCAGAGTCCTGCGGCTCTGTCCCTGTCTGGCCTTGGCCAGTAAAACACGTGTCAGCGTGCACGCCGTCCTCATCAAACACCCCCTCCGTGTCCTGCAGCAGGCTTCCCAAGTACACACAAACACACACCTAACGCACACAAACTGACACAGCGGCAGAGCGCCGGCGGTCTGGCCCCGGTGCGGAGCGGAGCAGCGCGGTTGCACCATCGGCTGCGCTTCACCACATCGTCACTGACGTCCCAACTGGAGCCGATTCTGCATGCACAGGCAGGTGGGAAGGAGGGTTTGGGCCGGCGCGTGCTGCTGAACCAGATCTAACAGGCCGAGTTACAGAGAAGAACCCTGGGTTTGAGGCGCGAGGCGGCCCACACAGGCCTGACCCACTTTCCTCTCTGGCATGTAGAGCGTTGTGGTGTTCTCGTGGCGCAGCAGCCTGCATTAGTCTGCGGTGGCGCCCGTTGTGTAGCCGGCAGTTGCAGCCTGTTACGGTCTAACAGTCACTCACACCCGGACTTATCTGATGCTGCCACTGAAGCGTCACCTGGATGAGATTAGGAGGGAAAAAAGGGCAGAGCAGGAGAGTGACTATCTGATTTACCTTCTCTCCAGAGGCTCCAGTGAGGACGAAGGTGGAAAACACAGGGAGGGAGTATTTGGTGTTTGCTGGCCAGCTTTCAATGGTGGCCCCCATGGGAAGGCAGAAGAGAGGAACAGACTCTGGGAGGGGGAAGGACTCGTAGTCCTCCTCTGGGTATCTGCTGAATAAACCTGACATG
>BJFM01001101.1:171974-186918 GCA_016586285.1 Arothron firmamentum | reverse complement strand
AAAAAAAACATGAATTCAACAGCCAAAACTTAATTAAGACACCTGGTAATTACAATCAAATCCCCTCTGGTTTCCCAAATATGAGAAAATGTAGGCGCAAACCAGCCTAAGTGAAGCTAATTCTGCTTAAAGGCAAAGACGGGCTTTTTGATAAGCAATCAGTGCTGACTAACGAGGTTTCTGGTCATTAATTAGCAGCATTAAACACAAGCAAACAAGAAATGGCTGCTGCGCCTGATGCGACTGTCTGTCTCAGTCTGGAGATGAAGTTCTAAAACATGGCTAAAGGCGTCCACGTGTGCAGGACGTTTGCAGGATTGTTGAGAAGAGCTGAATCCCCAATCTTGTCTGGAGCAGATGGGATCGCATCATCCAGCGTGCTGAACAAAAGCGGATCCACACCCAGCAGCAGTGAGCCAAGAGTGTTATCAGAAACATCACATTCTCCTGTCAGAGCACCAAAGCTCCGCAGACTTCACTGCTCAACATTTTATATTCATACGCAGACAAAACATAAATCAAATGCTTCAGAAAAGGCTCTAGTGTGCCGAAGCTTGTCCCCTCGCTCTAATACCGCGGCTTCAACACCCATTAACAAGCCTGAACGTGCAGCAGAATGTGCACGTGCAGAGCAGCGACATTTCAAAACACAGCTGCAACAAACAAGGAACAAAACGTTCAGTGAAATAAATATTTAGCACTTTCGTTTCGGCACAACTTGTGTGCTGGATGGTGATCCTGGTCAGAGGTGAGGAGACCTTTTCCCTGAGCCACAATGTGGCTCCTTCACGACCAGGAACAGGAAGGAACTGGGACCTTCAGCACCGGTACTGAGGGGATGAGGAGGGCTTACCTGCTTTGTAGGCTATTGTGTTGGTTTTGGCCACAGACTTCTTGTAACACAGGTAGACAGACGAGCCCCACTGAAACCCAGATCAGACACGAAGAACGTCAGCGTGACGGCGAGCAAAAGACAAGAATCCTCCACTTTGCTCAGGAGGAGCAGCAGCATTCAGGAGCAGCCTGTTATCATTCAGCACCTGAACGCCTCTAAAACGCCTCCATCGGCTCAGTCTGTGTAACCATCAGCAAAGTGCACGACAGCAGCTCAGACAGACACGGGCGCATCGTTCCCGGCTGCGGGACGCTTCTCACCATGCTGCTGTTGACGTTCTTGTCCACCTTGCAGAAGGTGTGCGGGGGCGTCTCCCCTTTGCTGGGGATGATGATGCAGATGTCGGTGACGGCGAGGGCGGAGTGGGGCTGGCTCTCGGCCGCCCGTCGGTAGGTGATGTAGATGCGCTGAGAGGAGTTGCCGCTGATGTTGGCCGGACGACCAGAGGGGGTGGTCTGGATGAGATGACAGCCCTGTTTCAGCCGTTCCTTCCATTCATACAGCACCCTGCGGGACCGGGGGGAGACGCCTGTCAGCCAAGTCAACAAGAACCACCTCATGGGGCCAGTTCGGCGCGGCCCATCGCAGCTTCCAGAGGCTGAGCAGGTGGATTTGATCAAGCTTAATGGTGGTTTTGGTAACAGGTAACAGACAAGTGTAAGCAAAGCACAGCCTGCTGCTGCTGAGCAACAGCGCTGTGGATTGAGACTCCACCCTCCCGTCTCCATGATGCACTCACCCTCCATTACTGCTGCACATGGAGCTGAAAAGGCATTTTTGTGGCACGATGGGAAAGCTGAAAGAATTCCAATTATCCTGCGCTTGCTGTCCGTTCTGTAATTAGGTTCTGGTGTGGCCGTTCCCTCTGCCTGCATCACAGTCTTCCCTCATTGTTGTTCCAGCCGATAGCTTAGGCATTTATGTAACGTGTATATCTACAAATATCTACACTAAATATTTATTGCATTTCTAAAACACTCGCGCTTACGTCAACTTGAGTAATCTCCTCACACACACACACACACACCTCCCCGCTCATGTCAGAGGAAGTGCAGCTACTTAAAGCTGTTGCCGTCTGAGCAGAGCGCTGACGAGCGCCGCTCTCTGCAGCAGGAGGGGCTGATAGGAGGCTCCTTAGCGCTGTCACCAGCTGCCTCCGTCAGTCCCGCGTGTCAGACGGCGGAGCGGAAGACGCCTGGAAATTAGACTGGATTACAGCCAAGAGGCTGGAAAACCGCTGCGTCGGACACTTTCCAAAGTCCCTAATCCCTTCAGAACGTCAGGAGTTGGAGCAGATTGGGAATTAAGAGTTGGGAATTTCAGAGTGAATTAAATATCGACATTTTAAAGGTCAACCAGGGGCTCATTTACCCCAGGTCGGTCAGCGGCGGCTTGTCGCGACCCCGTCTGTAGCACAGGAAGATCTGGGGCGCCATCAGGCCGCCGTTGTTGAGGTCAGCCGAGTGGCCGCCGGGCGTCTCCTCGATGCAGCAGTAACCAGGGGGCACCTCCTCGCCCAGGGAGCGGATCACCACCGCCACGTCGGTGATGGGCGCCTTGGGCTTAGCCGTCTTGTGGCAGACGTCATCAAAGTGGATCTCCTGGTCCAGCGGCTTGGACGGGTCCGTCAGACCGGCCACCACAAAGTAGTCGGCTACGCGAGGGCTTTTGTCTTCCATCATCGCCCATCCCCGCCGGCTGGCTGCAGGGACACGGAGAGAGAGAGAGAGAGAGAGAGAGAGAGAGAGAGAGAGAGAGAGAGAGAGAGAGAGAGAGATGAGGCAGTCTGACATCCTTGAAAGCGCCATAAAATAAAAGCGACGGGGCATAAACCTTCCAGAGGGAGACCGGGACAAGGTCAGATGACAGGAGGCTGTAAACTGTGAGACGCGCAGGGGGCCACATTTAGGCTCCCAGGAGGCTTTTTCAGATTTGCTAACAGCCTTTGAGGAGATCAACTGTCTTCCTGAAACCTCCGGCAGCACAGCGGGAGGTCGGCCACCTTCAGGCCCCGCTGGTTCTTACAACAGGGTCAGGGAGGTGCGCCTCTTAATGTCATATCACGTAATGTCTTCTTGAATCTCCTGAGATGGTTGCAAACGAGCAGGCGTGCAACCTTCAGCGAGAGCACAGACAGCCTGCTGCAGTACCGGCGTGGCTGAAAAGCACGTCCTGCTTTTATTTGCTGATTCTGTTCGATTCTGAACTCAGAGCTGAGGGTTCATCTCTGAGTAACCGAGCTGGCAGGAGAGCTCGATTCCACCCAAATGTTGTAAGAGGGTGTGGGGAGAGAAGCTTTATTAACAGAGCCTTTAAATGCAAAGACGCCACGTCACATTGGAGGGACCAAAGCTCCCTGTCCTGACCTGCAACGGGCCCCCATCCTGCGTTCATCAGCCACAGCCCAACATTTCACACAGCATTTGGGATAATGTGCTTTGGTTTGCATAAATAAACCATCTGGTAAGTCTGAGTAGCCCCGAGAAGCTGCAGATAAGCACGTAAAGGCCTGTCGTGTCCCTTTTAAAGACGTTTCCAAGGATACTGCAGAGAGAAAGCACTGAGTAATAACTGCCTTTGTTTGTTTATTAATGGTATAATGATCAGATAAAGTGAATTCTTGATAAAAAATGGTTAAATAGCTCCCTGATTAAGGCATTACAGCATTTGGAAGCTCTCCTGTGGTTTAAAGTATCCACGGGAGGGTTACTGCACATCTGCACAACATCCTGAGTGCTGGACCAAAATTCCCTGACCCATTCTTGCCAGCACACACAGCAGACGTGCACATGTTCGTGGAACACATTAAGAACAGACGTGATCCTGCATGTGCACCGATTAGCCTTTAAAAACTGCTTCAATAGGAATTCGTCACAGTATAAAACGCACACATTCGGGCACATAAAGTTGTCTTCAGGCTCTCTGAGTTGGTGATCGACAGAAACAGCTGATCTGACAGGAAGACAGCACAAGTCTAACAGGACGTGCACGCGCATCGGCGGGACAGTCGCACATATTCCCATCAACACGTGTGCACGTGTTCAGAGCATTCACATGCTCACAGCCTCTGTCAAACACATGGGTTTGTCACGAGCGCATGAAAACCCCCGTTCGGCTGGTCGTCGTTGGAAATATTCACAGCATATGCAGCCTGTGAAGAAGATGGAGGGATGGTGGCACCCTGCAGGGAGGCGTGGTTCGGGCGTCGAGCACCACGTCAGCAGCTCGCTTTGTTTTCCTGCCCTACATATTCGGAATAAAGGTAAGAAGATCGCTGGTTTCGCTGCTTCTATGGAGGCCTGGAGCTCCGCATCTTCACCGGATTCCCTTCCAGAGCTGTGACTCACGCCATCTTTCACACGTTATAATCGCGCCATCTTTTGGAACGAAACTCCGCTTCACCACTGCACCGCCATAATCCAAATATTTTAATTTACAGGCTGGCCTGGCAGCCTGGAGGAGCTTTTGGTCCCAGGGTAAACGCCCAGAGAGGACTGATTCCACCCAGCATATAAAGTTGTGAGTGTTTAAGAGAGGAGATGCATCACGCAAGGCTCTTCAGAAGGTCAGTCCTTCACTCTGAAAATATGAACGCGTTCCGTCTTTACCAAGAGGGAAGAAGCCTGCCTGGAGAGCTTTAAACGATGCGGCGAACCTGCATTAAAGGTACTTGACAACATACCACAGCGTGTTGGGTAGATTATCTGGGCTCTGGGTGGTGCAGGAGAGGAGCACCAGAGAACGCTGGAGAGGCTGGTGCAGAGCCACAGACGAACCTCCCAGCCCAAAAACCACAGCAGTCGGTCTGGGAGGGGCTCAATAACATCTCCAAGGCCCAGCGCGCTTTAAAAGGGTGCCAGGGGGATTTCGGTTAAGCTGACGTGACGGAGGAACAATCTCCAGCCGTGGAGGGTTCAGAAGAACCGGGGCCAATCAAACTAAGCAAAGGGATTCCGCATGTTCCCGGCTCCAGCTGAACAGACACTCGGCACAGGAACAGCCCCAGCAGGGCAGACACGTGGAGGAGGTGAGGAGGAATGTGCTGAAGAACATAAACACAAGCCAGTAGGAAGTCTCGCTAGCCAAGCATCTGCTTCTCGTTAGCCCGGAGGAGGGGGCGTTTGGCTCCGACGCCTCTCTGCAACATCAGGTCGTGTAACGTTTTAAAAGAAAGATGACCCCTGTGGGAAAGTTTGGACGTGCAAAAATGACAGTTTTTGCACGCCAGAGAGTTTCTGCCAGACTCAGGAACACCGGCGGCTGCGCGCTTTTCCAGCCACAATCGCACCCACACCTGAGGAAAAGCAGAGGAAGATAAACTCACCCCCGTTAAAATAACGAGATGAACACGACGCAGATGAAAGCAGCCGTTTACTCGCACAATAACGAGCAACAACCCAACAAGTTAGATGCACTCTGACGGAATAAACGCGCACATCCACGAGGCCGAGCGCAACGCAAGCTGCAGCCTTGCAGCAGCATTAATGTCCCCGGATTTTTAATGAAGTGCACGACTGTTTTCAGGTTTGAAGGAAACGCATCCGAGGCTTTTTTTTTGCAAGATCCAAAACATGCACAACATAATCTGACGCGTTGGTTTTCAGTCACACTTTGGGGTTTGATTCAGTTGCGCCAGGCTGAGCCGTCAGCGTATTTATCCTTTAAATAAGATATGGCAAATGTAAACAGTGCTGATTGTAATTGGCCCCCCTGCTGAGGTTCATCAGACACCGGCAGGGTCGACCGCATTTCCCAACGCTCCAGTTTAAAGGCACGGTCGAGCATGCAAAGCGACTTTGGCAACGTCCTGACCTAAATTTCAATAGACGTGGCCACAGTCTTTGCATGGTTGTGTTTTTTCTAGTCAGACACCGACCACGATGACGGAGCCTGGACTTTACCTGCTGCTCACATGCAGCTGCTAGCAGGGCCTGACGCGCTGTAGCTGGAGAGAATTCTCGCCGCCCACGTCTGGGCAATTAAAAATGGATATTGTGTGGAGGCGATCTACAAAAATGTTTACCACAGCTGGTGGTTTCAACGGTGGAGACAAACGCCTGCTTCATTACCTACTGAGAGGAAGAGGAGGCTCTTGTGTCCGGGGTGAATTAAAGCACGCGTTTCTGTGCATTTCAGAGATTTTAATGAGAAACGTAGATATCAGATCTACTTGATGAGCTTCTTATCGATTCTCTGTCAGCGATAAAATCAGGGCAGAAGTTTCCATCACCAATACTGCAACTCTAAGTTGTGAAAGAACCTCCTCTGCAGATACAGCAGAGATCTTATGAGCACAGGGACTGCAGGAGGCCTGTGGGAATTCAAGAAGAATGATCTCACTGGCCTACCTCTGCCCGGCCTCATCTTTCCATATCAAAAACATTCATTTTCCAGCGCCAGCCGTGTCGTCGGGTTTTCGAGCGCCAGGTCTCCTCTGATCTCTCTGAATGATGAGAGGAATGAGTGATAATCCCTAACCTTCATGAAACCTGCAGACCACACAGCGGAGAATAGCGAGAGAATCAGACATTTATATCCTTCAGCATCCTCTGTGACACCTACACAAGTTTATAGATAAAACAGAGCCAAGCTGACCTGCACACAGCAACACCTACCGCAGCAGCAGCACTGACCAGCTCCTCTGTTTTCACTGTAAATGTGCCGTCCGTGCAGCTGAGGTCCGCGCTGGCCTCGCATTCATCTCTTTCATTACAGAACATTCCTTTAAATCTGGAAACAGATACTGGTGCAACTGTGCAAACCTCTCCTTCGTTCTCAGCAGCGATTCTCACAGAAGCTAATCGACACGCAGGGAACACGACGGCCAGCATCCACACACACCAAATGCTAAATATGTTAAATATCTCCCTTTACTTCGGATGATGGGATGAGTGCCCAGCTCTCGGATTCATTCTGTCTATTATCAGAAGGCACCCAGCGTTTGAGGGCACGTCCTCTGTTCCCCCAGCAGACAATACTCCCAGCCTACAGCTAATTGGTGTTTGTGGATGGTTTTCCCTGGGAGCATGTAATCCTACTCTGGTTTACAGCATTCCCCTTCTAGGATCACAAAAACGACAAGCAAACCCTGCTTCCTGCTTTGGAATCACAGACTATCCCAAGCCTGGAGAAGATCGTCTAAATTATTATTGTTAAAGTTGGTGTCAAAGCCAGAAATGGTGCAGATATTCATAAAAGCTGCATGTTTTGTTCTACTTTCTTTGGTACAGAAATGGTGTTGAGCTGACATTTTATACGTCTTCAGCAGGAGAAATGATCACCTCTTCAAACCTGCGTCAAAGCTTGGTTGTGAAAAGATACTACAGGCACTTTTCCTTCAGAAGCTGCGAGTATCAAACCTAGCTTCCACGCGAGAGCGCCCACAGGGAACCTCTTCAGTGCAGTGGCTCCAACCTCCCCGGCTGCAAAACATCTCTAATACGTGCTGCACTAAATTCAAACCAGCTGCCACGAGGCAGAGAACATAACAAATGAGGGAATCGATAAATTATGCAGGCAAATCATATGACATTACGATTCCCTTGTTCGTCTATTGAAAATATTCAGTGTTATTTAATTACAGGGGGGCATCAAATGATGCAAAAAAATGACACAAACGCGCTGCGATGTCAGCAGAAAGGCTGCAGATTAGCCCTGGCTGCAGCCTTCGTGGGGTCATTTTATTTAATGGAGCAGTTAATATCGCTTAAAAACTTTGCCTCAGACGACTGGACCTGATTCATCCTTGCAAAATACGGAGCCAGTGTTCTCCGACGGAGCGCACAGAGCAAATCACCAGACTGAAAGAACAGCAAACACAACCCAGAGGTGCTTTTTTTAAAAAAAAAACAAATCACATCAAAAAAGGAAACCCACTTCAGCACCAAATGACGGAGTCTAGTCTGATCTATTCAATCTGGACTCTGATCACCTAATGATGCAAAAGGAGGAAACCGTGTGCATCAGAGGGCTGTGGAAGGGTAAATGAAAGGTGGACAGCAGGCGTTAGCCTTCAGGCCGGTGTCGGGGTGAGGGGAGCCGGGGTTTGCGAGTCTACCTGAAGTCTTCAATCATCCAAGCAGACGCTGTCTAGCTTGCCTGTCCTTTGATTTTAACTGGCTGTAAATGCGCCGGCTGGAGGTGCGCGAGCCCACCTGGGCCAGTCACACATGGCACGGCTGCCTGCAGCTGCTGCGCCTTCATCGCACATCAGCCCTCGGTTTGCCTCCCCGACATTCCAGCGCACCAACTTTCTGCTTGGAAAACATGAACAGACACGGCAACGTGACAGAAAAACATCCTGTCCATCATGAGCGGGACCAAAGAATGCAGCCGCAAGAATTTCCCCTCATACTTTGAGGTGGGGAAAGAAATAAAAAATTAACAAATGCAGAGAGAGTTGAGGATTTATGGGGTCCCGGTGTAGGTTACCTTTCTGGAATCACAAGCTTTGGGAGTATTTTTTGTCACACACATGCCTGTCTTGTGTGACACTAACTGGCCAGTGTTCCCAGTCTAACTCCAGTCCTCTGACCTGCACTGGCAGAACTGGGCATTTATGTGGCACCATCAGCCATAAATGTGCTCCAAACTCCACAAGAACAGCTGAAAAAGTTCCCAGAAGAGTGTCAACACCTTCTACCTCACTAATTCACATTTGTTTGGGTATTTTAGGAGCAAAAAAAAAAAAAAAAAAAAAATAGCACAAAGCGAACAACCTAAAATAACCCTGGGGGGTTCGGGGGGTTATTTTTAGTTCCGAACGACCGCACGTTCGTGGCTCAACACCTGGCAGCCTATTTAACCGGCCGGCCGGAGGTTTTAATACCCTGAGACCGGCGTCCCGTTCTCGACACAGGTGCAATAAAAGCCAAATTGCGGTTGATTGCGAACAACCTGTGGCACCAGCGAGCCCGACAGACACGGGGGCGAATATCCCGAGGACAAGACTGTGATTAACGGCGAGCGTGGGGCGAAAAGAAAGACACCCGGAGCGGAATGACAGAGCTAGCATACGCGGCTTATAGCCAGTCGTAGCCCCCTGCAGCTGCCCCGTCAATCCCCCATCAGTGAGCCACCACACCGGTCGATCATTCGGTACTCACCCCCCCCGCTTGTGGACGTTAAAATCGGACCTCACACGCAAACAGAGCCGGCGTCGCCTACTGGTGCGGTTTCATCACGACCGCCGCCGTCTCGGCTGAGAGATTTGGGGGGTATCCCGCGGGGCTGTCGCTGTGGAAATGTCCCTCCTCCTCCTCCTCTGCCTCTCACCACAGTGGCCGAGCGGGGCTGCTTCGCTCGGCCAGCCGCCGCGCCGGTTCTTCCTCCGCCGCCATCTTGGCTGTGATGGGAATCTGCCGGTCACGCGCTCAGATGCGCTCGCGCTCTGCATCATCACCGGAGCCTCCCAACAACAACCTGCAGCCTTCCACAGCGATCCACGGGCCCCCCCTGCACCCTGCGGGCCTTCCTTTAGGATTATTTAACGCCATAACACTTGGTTTATTATGATCACTCGCTCTGTTCAACTTTAATTGAGAGAACCCTGGTGGAAAGTACCAAACCCGCTTGTTTACTGTGTTGATGTGCAGGAAAGCTACATAGAAGTTGCAAATAAAGTCCTCTGAAACGTCTGCAAACACTGTTGGGTTTGCACTTGGCCGTGGCTGTCAGCACATGATGGGATTGCGACATTTGACCTCGTCGTTTTCGTTTTATTCCCCCCAAATTGACTAAATTAACTTTTCCCAGACTCAGGTGCACATACCTTGTGTCACTACTGCTTAATTAAATATGATCTATACACTCTTCAAGCGTGAGTAACAATATGTGGGGAAAAAGCTGCCTGGTTACCTTTCTCTGCTGCCCTCTGCTGGTCATGACTGGGAAACACAGTTTGTAATGACGCTTTAGTTTGTGTGGACTACGATGAAAGGATTTTAATTATTTTCATCTTTATTTCATTTTCAGGAAACGATTAAACTTTGGTGATGTTCTACGCTTTGATCTTTAATCTTCCATGGATAAAAGGCCAAGGGGCTTTATAAAGCGACCTACTATGTTAGGTAATCTTGTGTTACTCCTGTCTATACACACACACACACACACACACACACACACTGTCCTATTGCTACTGGTTAACTCGTACAGTTATTTTCAAGTTCATCAACCTCCATTAAAGGAAGACAACTCAGATCTCTCTCCAAGTGCCTGCTTGGCAGAGGTCTGCGCTCTCCAAGCTCTTTTCTGGTTAATAAATAGGCCAAAACATCAATAATTCAAAATTATAATCAGGACTTTTTTGTAATTTCAAGAGTGAAAAACATTTTTTAATAGATCCAGCAATAATAGGCTTCATGTATATCACATTCTTCATATATGAGCCATATTTAGGCATTCTAGAGGAGAACCTTCACCACCTCTGACTGTCCCAGAGTTTAAGGCCTTTGACCAGCTGATTAACAAGCCTTCAGGTGGCAGATGGGGACGAGCGCCTGCTGCACACTTAATGGTTTTAGTGGTGCTTAACTGTTTGTCCTCAGCTCACAGACTATAATATCCTTACATAAAGACATGAGATGTATTTAGTTATTTATGCCCAAAGGTTATATCATAGCTACATTGTTTGTCGTTTTATTGTTGTTTTGTCATTTGTTGTCGTTTTGCAACATTTGAAATATTTTATAAGCCCAAACATAATACTTGAAATCCTTCAATATGCACACATATTGAAGGATTGTCTGAGCATAAATAAATTCTGAAGGAAGGGCAATTAATCATCAGCATTTTTTAGAGCAAGATTCTATGCAGTTCTTCATTTTACAGAGATTTTTTTGACCAATTGGTGGCGCTCTTTCACCACCTGACGCGTTTTTCCTCTTAATTCAAGACGGATGAAGCAGTTAAAGGGTCTGGAATTGACTTCAGGTGTTGAATCGACCTTTAGAAACTGGGCTGATCAATAAGGAGATCAATGGCAACATGCTTTTGTGTTCTCACAGGTTATTCTAACGATTCGGCCTCCTCAAACAGCTCAAATCCTCCTGATGGTTCCATATGCTGGGACCTTCATGTCACCCATCCTGCTGTGGAACAAGCTGCGCTCCCAGAGACGCTTCCTGGAATTCCTCCCCTCCTCTATCGATTTCCTCCAGGGTCTGCAAATGTTTGCATGGCCAACGAGAGACAGGCGAGCTGCGGTGAAGGATCCCCTTCCCCGCTCAGACGCCTGCAGACAGGCGGGAAGCCAGCTGGACGACGAGCTGCAGAGAGCCAGACAGGCTGCCAGAGCGTCCCTCGCAGTCGCTCTGTCACCGTCCAAGGAGGCGGGAGCAGAAAAGGCTGCGCCGCCTCCTGCTCCTGCAGCCGTGGCCTCCACCAGCCTCCACCTCTGCATCCCTGCGCTGATGCTGGAGCAGACGCAGGCGTCAGAAGGATGGAGCGCTTCTGGTGTCTGCAAGTGTATTTACCTGAGTGAGCACCATTCGTTTTTATCATAAGTACCAGCCCAGAATCCTGACCTTTGACCTCTGACACATACGCTTCTCCACAATCTCCCCCCCTCCCCCCCCCCGGGCCTGAAACAGGAAGAAGAACCTCCTCCTGCAGGATCGATACAGTTCCACATCAGGACTGTGAGAGATGAAGGGATTTAGTGAAATCTGATATCGCTGACGTCCTGCTATCGACGTCGGACACCATCAGCTCAAACATGTCGTCCGTGACGGCGAACCAGACATCTCGTCCTTTGATGATTACAGAATTCTTTGATCCGTTGAAACCGAACTAAATTCGCGTTGAACCATGAACCTCCCTCACGCTTACAGCACTTCATTCCCTTTCCTGGATTTTAGTCTTTTTCACCTGAAAACGAAGCGTTGACCTTTATAAACAACCTGATGTAGGTTAGGGAGCGCCAACCTGGAATAAAAAAACGACCTTTTCTTTTGCCCCAGAGACGCAGGCTCTGTTTTCCAGCGCAGGTGCAGCACTGTGACGCGCAGCAGTAATAACAGCTGATTATGTTATCTGCCTCCATATTGATTCATCCTGTCAGGGCTTCGCTGCATAATGAGCTGATGGAGCCCAAACCAGCATCCACTCACATCCTGCCTCACAGCCAGCTGCTGCCTCCACCCCTGCCTTCTCATATCGCCGTGACAACCGGCACAAGGCCGGCCCGGAGTGTCATTATCCGATCTGGTACAGGAGATGTTAAACGCGGCAATAGTTTTGCTCTGGGAGGCCAAATGTTTTCCAAGTTTTTTCCAAGAGTTTTCCAACATCCTTTAAAGGTTCAAGTAAGAGGTAATTCACATGTAATATGATTCTGTACATATCTGATTAAAGTAACGACGCTCCTGGTGATCATGACAGTGAGAAGTAACATTTTAGTATATTATAAAATGGTCCATCACAGCAGTTCTCTCTCTCTCTCTCTCTCTCTCTCTCTCTCTCTCTCTCTCTCTCCATATACTGTATATGTGTGTGTGCGTGTTGTTGTTGTGTGTGTGTGTGTGTGTGTGTCCTCTGCATACTTGCGGGAAACAGAGCAGATGCAGGCATAAATAAATCTCCCCTGGGGAAGTGGATCCAGCAGCTCGCGTGTCTGATGACTATCACAACTCATCTACACATTAATGACTACAACACACTGTGCACACAACACACAGACACACACACACACACACACACACACGCGCGCGCGCGTGCATGTCTCTGCGTGTGGAAGATACACTTGAATGCAAGACAGAAGGGACATGAAAGAGAAAATCTGTTTCATTTTAACGGTTGTTGCTGTTACAAATTACATCTGACTTCTGCGGGAAGAAACATCAGAGCAAGAAGTTCCTCATTTAAATAAAGTTTTGAAAAGAAAATACAGAGGAGAGATCCCTGTCCCGGTTTAATTTAAATGTGGTCTGTGCACACGGTCCTGTTTTCATTTATCCACGTGTTTTTAGTTTTATTATGAAACCTCAGTCTTGCTATTGTGATTCTTGATACTGATGGTAGCAAAAAACTTAACGTAATTGTGTATTTTATTTTTTTAATAATCTGGATAAAGAGAAAGGTGAATGAAAAAACACTTGAAAACATAGACAAAGAAAGCGATCAAAGTAATCTGCTGTCTGTTCCTGAAGGACACGTGACAGGAAAGTGGATCTTTTCGGGGGGGGAAGACGTAAAGTGAGAAGTGCAGCCTGATGTTGCTCTTCTGATACAGATCAATGAAAACAAGCGAGACGAGTGGAGCCAGAGACTCCCGGCTGATTCAATTTACCATCTCTGTAACTCACATGATCACTCTCTCTCTCTCACACACACACACACACACATCCACACACACAGAGAACAGCAGGGATTTATTTTTTGGTGGTGAGAACAAGTTCCCCGCCTGGTGTCAGCCTCAGCCTCAACCTCAGAGAGCAAATTTAATTTATAATGAAAATATTATAAACAGTACAGCTATATCCAGTTACCATGGCGACATTAATTAACTAGAAGAGCAGTCGGAGAGCGACACCCTGAAGCTGCTGAGCAGCATCAAAGGCTCAAAGAAGACCAAAGAAAGATGAAAGATGGCCACCAGGGGGAGCTGTTCGAGCAGCTCATATTTGATGGAGAGAGTTTTGAGCAGGAACTTTCTGAAGAGTTGTCAAAGTCGGACCCGGAGCCCGTCAAACAGGATGAGACCACGAGGACGCAGCTGTCGGACCAAAGACCAGCGTTTCAAGAACAGCGTGGCTGCAGTTTTTCAACAGTGGGAGCAGAGAGCAGAGCGGTGCACCAAGAAGCAAGAAGGGCTGGAGGAGAAGGAGAAGGCCAGAAAAGACCCCTACAAGCAGGAGATGAAGAAAAAGAAAAGGCCTTTCTGGAAATGGGTGCGCTCCATTCAGGAAATGAAACCTGCTTCCACCCCCTCATGGTCTGCTCCTTCCATCATGTTGTCTCAGTGCTGAGTCCAAAGGTCTCAGCGTTTCTGCATCAAGCAGGAAAAATTCTTCATTTAAAAAGATGGGGAACTTGTTTGGGGGAAACCAAAATTAGCTCCTTCCATTCCTGGCTTTGAAGGGTTTTGATCAAATGTGAAACGGCCATCTTTACCGCCAATCCAAACAGACCGATTGAATGAAGCAATGACCCAGTTCCCAGATCAGACTGGCACAGAAACCGGCATTAGAACTTTTAGAAAGTCACGTCTGTTTGCTGCTAGCTTGGAACCAACACCACGGGGAGCAAACAAACCGCCCCTTTAACACGTGCAGCTTGTAGTTTCCCTCCTGTCTGCTTAAATGTCCATTAAAAGGCGGAGCTGCTGCAGCACACAGAGCGAAGCCTCCGTCCAAGCAGAGGAGCATCAATTATTCACAACTGCTGCTGTTGGCTGGGATCAATATCTCTGTAATGCGGGCTGATACGAGCCCCCCGCCGATCCCAGCCGCTGCAGGTTAATGGGTCGGCTGGATTTCACCCACTCCTGGAGGCACTTCCTGCATAAAAACCCTGCACTCCACCCCGCAGACGCCCCGCAGACGCCCTGCAGGACCACAGGAAGCATGTAAGCACAGGACAAAGTTGTTTTGGAGCGGCAAGCTCGGCATCTGCTTGTTTGGGGGGGGGGGGAGTAATCAACACACACGTCTTGCTGGGTGGGTGTGATAATGCAGACATTAAATATTCAGACAGGAGGAAGCTGAGTGTCGCTACATTATCGATGACCATCCTTTATCTGTCGGGCGTGAGAGAACATATTAAACTACTGGGAGTAATGTGTTTCTTTTTTGTGTGTGTCTGATAGATGTGGACAGATTGGGTCATGAATTATCCATATCCAGAGTGTCGTCCAGAGTGAGCGTCTCCATGACATCACCTTTAACGAGGGGTCTTTTCCGACGCTGTCTGGGAAACTAAGAGGTTGTGAATGACAGCGAAGCTTTTTTGACCCGCGTGTCTCCTGTCCTCTGCGTTACCTGTGGATTTAAAGCTGCAGGCCTCAGCTCGGCGCACAAATAGAATCACATTCACTCGCACTCTGGCTGCTCC
>BJFM01001101.1:158699-171922 GCA_016586285.1 Arothron firmamentum | reverse complement strand
GACTCTGGATGGATGTGTAAAGAATGAGAGGAGGAGGAGAAGGAGGATGTCTCACAGCCATTAACCTGAAAGAGCCTCCACCCCCCACTGGCTGCATTTCTCCCCACCCGACCCCGTCCCTCCTCCCCTCCTTCATTCGGCGCTGGCCCCCGGAAGAGAGGAAACTGCCGCCTCCTCTGGGATTTGCCATCAGAATTATATAGGAAGTCTGAGGAGCGCTGCCTCAGAGCCGGAGAGGCTGGCGGCCGGTCGCGTCTCAGCATGGATGGGACATCCGTCTGACGGTAGGACAAGCTTCCTCCTTCGTCTCCGGAGGGTTAACGAAGACACAGCTTGTGCTGCTTGTGGAGCAGGAACAGATCCGTGTAGCTCGATCTGAACTCTGGAGATCCATGAGAAAGAAAAGATCCCTAAAGGTCAGTTTTAGAGTTGGAAAGAAATAATCAAAAGTCCAGATTTTAACATCTGCTTTGGAAGTTTTTGTCTGGAATTATCTTCAAATTTGTGCATTGATGATTAAAAAAAACCAAACATCTGCGTCTATTAATTACTTTTCCATCACGTTATGGCTGTTTTCAGTGTCTGGTGCTGTAACCATGTCTGAGAAGAAGCCAAAGGCTTCTGGCACTCGACCCAAGAGCGGCTTCCGCAGCTGGAGCGCAGACAGCTACATCTGGAGGAGCAAGAAGCGCTCTCGGAGCTCTCGCAACGGCTCCAGTCCCGGCGGGCTGGAGTCGGAGGGGACAGAAGAGCTTGGCGGACGGTCCACATCCTGTCCGAGGCGTCGCAGGGAGAGGAAGTGCAGCTGCGCCGCCCTCGGGGACGCGCCGTCCTCTGCGGACGTCGACGTCGTCTGCCACAAGGCTTTGTCCCGCCGCTCGCTGCGGCAGAAGTTTCAGGACGCGGTGGGCCAGTGCCTTCCCCTACGCTCTCACCATCACGTGCACCACCATCGCCACCACGCACCGAGCTCCACGCGACCATTTTCCGTGCTGTTCTGGTCCAAACGCAAGATCCACGTGTCCGAACTCATGCAGGACAAGTGTCCCTTCTCGCCCAAATCGGAACTGGCGCGATGCTGGCACCTTATAAAAAAGTACGCCACCCATCCCAGCGCCGTAAAAGACATGGAGGCTCCGCTCAAACCCAGTGTGTCGTCCACCTCCACCTCCCCGCCACACACCCCTCTGTCCTGGAATGACATCTGCTGCTCTCCAGGGCCTGGAGGCCCCAGTCTGGAGGAATGGGACCCTTCCTGTCCACACGGGGGCGCTGAGGGACGCTGCAACCACACCGACTACATCCTGGTCCCGGACCTGCTCCAGATCAGCAACAGCCCCTGCTACTGGGGGGTTCTCAACCGGTTCGAAGCGGAGGAGCTCCTGGAGGGCAAACCGGAGGGCACGTTTCTGCTGCGCGACTCTGCCCAGGATGAGTACCTCTTCTCGGTCAGCTTTCGTCGCTACAGCCGCTCCCTGCACGCGCGCATTGAGCAGAACGACAAGCGTTTCAGCTTTGACGTGCACGACCCGTGCGTGTACCAGGACAGCAGTGTGACGGGGCTTCTGAGGCACTACAGCGACCCGGCCACATGCCTGTTCTTTGAGCCGCTGCTGTCCAGCCCTCTGTCCAGAACCTTCCCTTTCTCCCTGCAGCACCTGTGCAGGACGCTGATCTGCAGCCGCACCACCTACCAGGGAGTGGAGAGTCTGCCGCTGCCTCCGCAGCTCAGGGACTACCTGCGACAGTACCACATCAGATGCGATGGAGCCTGCGCCTTCTGACAGCCTGAGCCCAGAAAAAATAAATACTTTTTTTTTTTTGAGTTGTTCAATTCATCATAATTTCAGTTTTCTGCATTTAGACTCTGACGGTTTTGAGGATAAATTACCGCACGAAAATCTTAGGATTTTTTTTAAACCATTCCTGAAACTGAAGCACTGAGTAATAAGTGCTTTTGTCTGAACTGCACTTGGTTTTGCACCGTTTGCAAAGCTTTCTCACCCTTAGTTTCGCACTAACTTTCCACAGTGACTCAAGAAAAAAAAATCTTTTACTCTTTTACTGTTTCCATTCTTTGCACCTGTGTCTGACGAGGTTGTTGGCATTTATGACATAAAAGCAATACAAGACACAAATCTCAAATAAACTCTGCAGTGGTGTTTCTTCTGTTTCATGCATTTTTTTTTATTATGGTGATGGTGATCTCATAGCATTTTCCTCATAGATACCTTAATGTGAAGTGAGATATCCTGTGAGTTGTGGCCCTATGGGCTCCTTCCCTCGTTTGTTCTTGTCACTTACATTCCCGTTTACCCTTCAAGACCGCACCTGCCCATAAAAATAGCTCCTAATATTTTTTAGAAACATAAACGTGAACAAGTCCTAATATTTCCCTTGCATTCTCAACTTTCACCGCAAGATGGCGCCATAACTCCGACCTTCTTGCGCCTCATATTGACAGATATTTTTGCTTTTGCTTCGACTGATTTAAAGCTCCAGCTCACGTCCACACTCCTTGATGGCGCAGATATGTCACAATTAGACCGCCTAATGGATTGAAAACGCTTCTTTGAAATAACACCGGGACAGCGATTCACCCCTCTCTCTGCAAAGGACACCTCTAAATGCCAACGCTTCAGTGGAGTAAATCAAGAGAAAAGGACATAACGTTATTTGTTTATTTCCTAGAAAGGAAACCAATCCTTATATGTCCTCCCTCTCTTTTTATTTCCACTAAAATAACCTTTGCGAGTGGGACCTGCACAAATGCAAAATAGAATAATATAGAATTTTATATATATATATATATATATATATATTCATCGTTAATTGTATGTTGTTATAACATGCAACACTACGCCAGATCGTGTCTATTTTTACTTATTTTTAAGTGCATTTTAAAGTGCTAGTTCCGGTCTCAGTGAAGGACGTAGGGGGCGTTCCGTCAGGCACGTTTAGTCTGTGACGTCATGACGTAGGTGGCGGGAGCCGTGACGCCGCGTTTCCTTGTTTTCAACGTAGCGCGGGAGATTCAGGAGTCGTGAGGCTGAGGAGTCACTGGGGAGATTGTAAGTTGTTAAACATGTCTTCTTAAGTCGAAACTAACCGGATAAATTCTTGAACTAATTTAAATCGCTCTCCTGTTCCTGTTGACTCCGTTTACCGCTCCCAACGTCGTCTTTTAGCGTTAGCCTGTCAACTATTTACATTCCATTGATAAGTTTGCTAGCCGTCTGCTAGCTAATGAGGGACAGAGACGGAGCAGAATGCGGTTGGATTTTGCAGACACGTTATTTATTTTTAAAATGAGTGTTTATGTTGTTGCCTGTTAGTGTGAAGTGTTGTGAAAATGCCGTGTGAGCGGAAGCCGATGCGCTACGGTCACTCCGAGGGGCACACCGAGGTTTGCTACGACGACACTGGGAAGTAAGTCGAGTATTTTTCGGCCTAAACTGTTATAGTTAGTATTATTATTATTACCGTCACATTACTGATGAAAACAATCTGAGCAATCTTCACTTCAGGTGTGGTTTTCTTTTGTCTCATATGTGATCGATTTCTTCATCTCAAATAAAAGCAAATTGCATTTAGTGATTATAAAAACAAATTCTATCTCTTTATGACCAAAAAACGGGTTTTAACCCGAGGACATTCATTTGTTGCATTCGTTATTTATTATAAAAGCTTTAAGGAAAACAACAATGGTAAAACTGCAGATGAAGAAGATGCAAAGTTTACGGGAACATTTTATATTTGCAGGTTCTTCGTAACCTGCGGTAATGATGGAGATGTCCGGATATGGGAGGGTCTGGATGATGACGATCCAAAGTTCATCACTGTGGGGGAAAAGGTGTACTCCCTCGCCCTGAAGGTGGGTGAAATGGGGGATAAGTGTGATAGCAGTTTAATAAACCAGTACCAAGCACAGACGAGCCTTTCATCCACAGAACGGGAAGCTGGTGACGGCGAGCTCCAACAACACCGTGCAGATCCACACCTTTCCTGACGGTGATCCGGACGGCATCCTGACGCGGTTCACCACCAACGCCACGCATGTGACCTTTAACAGCAGTGGCTCCAGGGTGGCTGCAGGATCCAGGTACGAAATTCAGGAGAGGACGCTTCCTCTCCCAGTTATCAGTCCTGATTTCTACAGATGAACCTTCAGATTTATTCACAGATCTAAGGGAATCCTGGCTTCTTTCATCACTGTGGGTTAGTGTCTAAAAGGATCCTCATTAAATGATTATAATGACAATCATTATATACATTATGGTATGTGAAATATCGATATTTGGCTGTTATATTAAAGTAATCACTTTGGTGTGATAGAGAATAAACACAGTGTGACAAATTTTGGGATAAGTAGACAATTATAGATGTTATTTTCAAACTTGAATATATATTAAACGTGCACGGACGTGAGGCTCTTCTGCTGCCAGCATGGATCACACTTTTTCCACCGATTACTTGAAAAATAATATTTAAATTTAACCATTTATTTTATTATCATTATGAATCCATTATTCCAAGATCACTAATTCATCATTAAATATTAATATTATAATTCTAATAATAGTCTAAATAAATTTCAGTGAATCATTGGAATGTAAATAAAGATTAGATTAAAAGATTCTGATAATTAGTAGTAATATGAATCCTGTTTAAATGTTTTCCTCTCGTCTTCTCATCTGTTCTTGTCTCCTCTTCTCTTGTGTCGCCTCACATCTCTCCCCTCTCATGTCCTCCCTTTGACAGCAGGAAACCTGGTGTTTTTTCTACCATGCTTGTTTATTAGTTACACTGCTTGCATGTGTAAATGGGGTTTTCGGTTTACTTTGCTCAACAGCGGACATGTTTACGGCCGTGACAACGTCCAGGAGTTTACTGTCTTGTCCAAACCTGTTGGTTTGGCTAAAACCTGAGCTTTTTTTTTTGCTGCGTAATCTGTCAACATTCTTAAAACCTGTTCTGTCACACTTGGGTAAAGCCAGAAGCCACGTGAATTCTTCACAGATGCCTGAGCTTTGACCCCCGAGGTTGTCAGATAAAGCCTTTTGAAAATCATCAATCTATCAGCAACGTTCTTGTTAGGTCAGATGATGTTCTGATTGGGTCTCTGGTGCAGCCTTGTCGCTGTTCTTCCTTCCTGCTGACAAGTGTAAGGCCAATAAAATGCATTTTTGAAGAAAAGATGCACATTAAAACAACTACAGCTCAGGATAAATAAACAACGTTTTAATGAATTTGTCTGCAAATGTGAGAATTGTGATCATAATACAGAGGTTTGATTGTGATATCCTGGAAAAAATACTGACATGTAAAGAAAAACATACAGTGATGATGATGATGATGCTGCTGTCCACCTGACTGAGCAACTCGCCCTATATAATGTGAAAGACAAATGAATGTCACCTCCTATCTGTCAAATCATGCACGCTCCGTCCGCTCAGGCTCCTCCCGTGGCGTCCGATGAAGCCGTGAAGCGTCACGCGTCCACGGCGTTCACGGTCGTGTAAACTCTGACCGAACCGCACGGTGCTCTCATTAGGTCCGTGTTCGTTGTTCCCGTCGAGCCGTACAGGACGGCGTGCACGGCCTCTGGCTTTGGATGCTTTTATCAGTCCCGATTACCCTGGAAACGTCTGTTTCCTGTTGGAATTGATTGGCCTCAAACAGGCTTTTCACAGCAATAACAGCCCAGCGTGGCGGCTCATTGATGACTCTGTTTTCAACCTGCTCGCGTCTGGTTTGGTATTGATTTGGAGAAAGAGCACCCCTCGCCCCAGCAGGTGCGGTCCAGATATTACAGGAATTATTTTCGCTTCTTCTTTTCATCGATTGGACAATTTGCTGTCCAGCTGGTTGGCATCCTTTCAGCCCTTTTGTCACTCACGGGCCGGTTTGTTCCCCTGCTCTCCCCAGCGACTTCATGGTGAAGGTGGTGGAGGTGGCGGACAGCAGCCAGCAGAAGACGCTCCGAGGCCACGAAGCGCCCGTCCTCAGCGTCGCCTTCGATCCCAAAGATGTCTACCTGGTGGGTAATCCTCCACCCCGGCAAGTCGCTGTCTTTTTTCTTCACAAATGATTTAGAAAAACCTCAGCTACACCCACAAATCCGTCGTACGCTGAACAACATGCCGGTTCTGCGGCTCAGAGTGGGAGCTGGGGCCTTCATGTTCTGCTGCGTAGCTTGAATATTGCGTAGAAAAGCACACAAAGCCTTTAAATCAATGTTCATGTGGCAACAAAACAGACATAACAGCTGTTTCTGCACAGGCCTCTGCCAGCTGTGATGGTTCTGTGGTGGTGTGGAACGTTGAGGAGCAGGTAAGGTCGCCTGAAACATCTATTCTCACCTGTTCTGTGTGTCTGGGATGTCCTGAACTCTCTCGCCCTCCGTGCAGACCCAGGTGAAGAGCTGGCCTCTGCTGCAGAAGAGCAACGACGTCAGTAACGCAAAGTCTTTGTGCCGCCTGGCCTGGCAGCCCGGGGCGGCAAAGGTGAGCTCCATCAACAACACCCACAGTTAAACGGCAAAGCGTGACCAACCAGGATTGCTGCTTGTAGTTTTTGGCCGTTCCCGTGGAGACGAAGGTAAACCTGTATGAACGAGGGTCCTGGGAACACGTCAGCACCCTGTCAGATGATCTGATAACACAGGTGAGAGCCCAGTGAACCTAAAGCCACCCTCATCTTTAGAATATCTTTAGTAGAAGTTATGTTTGCGTTTTCTCGTGTAGATCTTGATGTAATCGTGGCCTCGGTTGAAATGTTTCCGCCGTGCTTCCCCTGCAGCCTGTCAACGTGGTGGCCTGGTCCCCGTGTGGCCAGTTCCTGGCGGCTGGCTGTGTGGGGGGTTCACTGACTGTGTGGGATGTGAGGAGCAAGCTGTGTGTGGAGAGGTACTGTTGGAGAGCATTTACACGTGTTCACCGTGCGGTTAAAGCTGAAAGTCGAGGATCCCGGCTGAAGTTTATGGCCTCTGCTGCAGGCAGAAGCACGAGAAAGGCTTCACGGTTTGCTGTCTGGCCTGGCACCCGTCGGGCGGCCAGATGGCCTACACCGACACCGAGGGTCGGCTGGGCCTGCTGGACGGGATGGGCGCCTCAGGCACCGACACCAGCCAGGTAAGCTCTGGGACGCACCTCAGACAGCAAAAACCACCACGACGGTAACCAAACGCTGAATCCACGTTTCAGCAACCAGCCTCCAAAAAGCCTGCAAAGGACTACGATGACCTGTTTGATGATGATGATGATGACGACAGAGTCATGGATGAAGGACTGAGCGACACCCGCTCGCCGGTTAAGAAAGCCGTTGTTGGAGAAGACGACGATGACGACTTCTTCGTGCCTGCCACAGGCCGGGTGAGGAGCAGAGGGGTGATCCTGGATGACGAGAACTCCCTGGGTGAGTGAAAGAAGGTTTTTTTTTGCTTCTCGGAATGATAAATCCTCCCTGAACTTTCAAACCAGAGGTGGGCAAACTGAGGCCAGGGGGCCACATGTGGCCCGATGAACGATTTAATACGGCCCGCAGAGCCTTCACAATAATTTGTCCAAAAGCCAGATTAAGAGGGTTGTCAGCTAACCCTTCAGGCTAAATAATGGCCCACCCCTGTTCCAAACTGTCCTCCGCAGACGCCGGATCGCTGAGGCTCGGTCTGGACAAGCTCGGCGAGGACGATGATGGCGGCAGCACGGTCACGCCCGCGGCTGCTCCACTGCTGCCCTCTCAGCCCGTCTACGACGGACCCCTGCCGACACCCCCGCAGAAGGCGTTTCAGCCAGGCTCCACGCCGACGCACCTCACACACCGCTTCATGGTGCAACTCCCCCCCCCACACACACACACACACCCAAAAACGTCCACATTTCAGGTTCTTCCCGGTGTAATAATGGCCACGTCCTCCCGCAGATGTGGAACTCTGTCGGCATCGTGCGAAGCTACAACGACGAGCAGGACAACGCCGTGGACGTGGAGTTTCACGACACGGCCGTGCACCACGCCATGCACCTCACCAACTCCCTGGGGCACATCATGGCCGACCTCTCCCAGGAGGCGGTGCTGCTGGCGTGTCCCAGCACAGATGAGCTGGCCAGGTAAACGTCCGTTAGGGTCCGGGTTCCTTTTTTTTTATCGCCTGTCCTCCATCCTGCTCCTTCTCCTCTCAGTAAGCTCCAGTGCCTCCACTTCTCTTCCTGGGACACCAGTAAGGAGTGGATGGTGGACCTGCCCAAGGGCGAGGACGCCAAGGCCCTGTGTCTGGGTCGGGGCTGGGCCGCGCTCGCCACCAGCGCGCTCATGCTCCGCCTTTTCTCCATCGGAGGCGTCCAGAGAGAAATCTTCAGCCTGCCGGGACCTGTGGTGTGTATGGTCGGACACGGGGAGCAGCTGCTCATCGTTTACCACCGGGGTTAGACACACACACACACACACACACACACACACACACACACACACACACGCAGAAATTACTCTCCTATAATCACAGGTGTCTGTATCATCAGTGCTGGTGAAATCTAAAGGTCTGAACTGGTTTCTTCAGCTTCAGCCTGACACCAGTGTGTGTTTTTGTCACCAGCTACTGGTTTTGATGGGGACCAGGCTCTGGGTGTGCAGCTGCTGCAGTTTGGGCGTCAGAAGAGGCAGATCATCAACGGCGAACCTCTCCCGCTGTCCCTCAGGTCCCACTTGTCCTGGCTGGGATTCACAGCTGAGGGTCAGTTCCCCCAAAAAAAACCAGGTTTCAGCTCCCGGCGGCGGCGGTGACTCAAGCTGCGTGTCCTTCTGGGTCCCCCAGGAACCCCGTGCTATGTGGACTCAGACGGGGTGGTCCGGATGCTGAACCGTTGCCTGGGTAACACGTGGACGCCCGTCTGCAACACCAGGGAGACGTGCAAAAGTAAATCGGACCACTACTGGGTGGTCGGAGTGCATGAGGACCCTCAGCAACTCCGGTGCGTCCCGTCTTTTTCCACCGATAAATATGTGATATCAGCCCACACTGATCTTAGCGACGCCGGGTGTCGCGTGACTCTCCGGTCTTTTGATGTCCCTTCAGGTGTATTCCTTGTAAAGGCTCCAAGTACCCCCCCACCCTGCCCAGACCCGCGGTGGCCATCTTACCCTTCAAACTGCCTCTGTGTCAGACCACCACCGAGAAGGGACAGATGGAGGTGAACTCTCACAGCATCATCATCAGAGTCCACTTTGTTGGATGAAAACATTAGAAATCTTTAATTTCCTAATATTTTCAAGCTGTGTCGACACTAAAAGCGGCTCCAATTTTTCCTCACCCTGCAGGAGCAATACTGGCGTTCAGTCCTCTTCCACAACCACTACAGCTTCCTGTCGTCCAGCGGCTACGAGATAGACGAAGAAGCACGGAGTCGGTCCCAGAAGGAGGAGCAGGAGCTGCTCATGAAGATGTTTGCAGTCAGTGTTGAACCTTCAGTAGCTCCGCCTTCTGTTTCTGAGGTGTTCGGGGGGGTGAAAACGACCCGTTTTTCTTTTCTGGCAGTTATCCTGTAAGCTGGAGCGAGAGTTCCGCTGTGTGGAGCTGGCGGAGCTCATGACCACCAGCGTGGTGTCTCTGGCCATCCGATACGCGTCCCGCTCCAGACGCATGGCGTTGGCTGAGCGGCTCAGCGAGCTAGCCCTGGAGAAGGCCACCCAGGTCCAGCAAGCAGAGCCAGAGCCAGAGGGGCCCGAATACTCCAGACGGACATCTGGGTAAAGAACACGATGGCCACAGGCCAAAGATTGCTTGTGAAGGAAGAAGACCCACTCGCTGACGCTCTTCATGTCATGCTTTACTTTTTATTTAGGATATGTTTTAAATGGGGGGTGCCACAAAAAAGATAAAAATGCTTTTGTTGTTGCAGTAAACCAGGAAGCTTTACTTGTCCTTATCGTGTGAACAGGTATGGTTACAATGGGATGCCAGGAAATCACTATGGCAACAGAAATAACTATGATGAGGAGGAGGGAGAAGAAGAAGAAGAGCAAGAAGAGCTCTGCGAGGAAGAGCACGGGCAGGAGACGGAGATGGAGGAAACCGCTGATACAAGAAAACGTTAGTCCCGTCTGTCATGGTCTGTTTTGGGGTCCAAGATGGAGGCTAACGCACCTCTGTGTGTCTCACAGGTGTGAATCCCTTCGCTAAAGAAGCAGCATCACCTGTGAAGCCATCTCTGGCACCAGGTGAGTGAACCGATGTTTTTACAACAATCGGTGACGTGAGAAATGTTTTAACGCTGAAAAGCCACAATTAAGAGTCTGTAATGGTTCCCTTTTATTTAAATATTCTTATTGTTGCAGCTGGCAAAGGTGGACGCTCGAATCCGTTCAAGGTAAAAAATATTCTGAGAGCAGCCGGGATTATATAAGCTAGCTTCGGATCTGGTGGTTTCCACAAATTCAGTCTATTTTCTGAGGAAATCATGTTAATATTGATGCAAATGGTTGGTTCTTGAACAGGTTCAGGCCTCAGGGAAACCTTCAGCCTCATCAGGTCCGCCTCGAGTGACAAACATCCTGGACAACATGACGTCAAACAGGAAGTTCAGTCCGCTCAGCAGATCTGCAGCAAAGCCAAGCAAAGGTCCAGTTCTGAAACCGCTGGTCCCCAGGGCCAAAGCTAAGGTACTCCTCACAGTTCTCATCAGCGTCTTCAGAATGAGCCTCATATGAAATGTTTTAAAAACGTCCATCTGTCTGCAGACTCAGTCCACTCTGCTGCAGATGACCAGCAAGAAGGAGACGGAACCAGCCGCTGAGCAGCCGCCCAGAGCTCCGCCTCCAGCCCCAAACACGGAAGATGCTGAAAATAAGAGGTGAAAGATGGCAGCGTTGGTGATTCTCACATACGGGGGGTGTTCACTGGTGGATTGAGGGAACAATGGCGGCCCAGTTGTGATGTCGGCTCCTGGTTTCAGGCCAAAGACGGGCTTCCAGCTCTGGTTGGAGGAGAACAGGACAAGCATCACAGCCGGTCATCCAGACCTGGAGGAGACCGACGTCATCAAGGAGGCCATGGGACGCTTCAGGATGCTGTCTGCAGAGGAGAGACTGGTACCGCACACTTTCAGAAGCATTTTGGCTTAAAAACAAGTACCGTATTTTCTGGACTATAAGTTACAGTTTTTTCCCCACAGTTTGGCCAGGGTGCGACTCATAATGTGAGATTATTACAGTATTTACGGTAATAATACATCGTTATTTTCACACTGATAACCACACAAGGACACTCTGTGCTTTATTACCGGTAACTTATAAAGACATCTGAGAAAGACGGAGCAAAAATGCCCCCAAAAAGAAAATTATACTCAAATCAGAAGCTGAAAGTAGTGACATATGCAGCTGAAAACAGAAGAAAGAGGAGGCAGCGCTTCGTTGACGGAGGTGTTTAGAAGCGACACCGAGGATGAAGAATTCAATGGATTTTAGAGATTTGACGTGAGACCGAGAGTTTGGTTCTTTAGGCTATAGTCATCTGAATAACTGTTAATATGTTATTGATGTTAAGTTGGTGCTTCATGTAGCGCAGGGGTAGCCGACCCCGTCCTACAACAGCCCCAATCCAGCAGGTTTCCCATCCTACCGGGTAGAACACAGCTGTCACCATGGTAACGAGTTCCAGGTGAAACCTATTGTCTACCCGGTAGGATGGGAAACCTGCTGGATTGGCTTCCCCTGATGTAGCGGAATAACCATCAATGTGTTAGGTTAGCTTTTCAGCCTGTTTTCTATTCTGTTGTTATGATTATAACTTGCCTTTCAAGATGAAATGTCTGTTCTTGGTCTGAGATTTTGTAAAACAAATTCCCCCCCCCCAAAAATGCAACTTATCCTCCCGAGCAACTTACGGTCCAAAAAATACGGTAGTTAAAATGTGGAAGTGCTTATTAATAGTGAGCTGTTCTCGTGGAGGCATTTGATGCTTTTTCTGCAGCTGAATGTCAGAGAAACTACACTTTCTTCCTCAGAAGGTTTAAATCATGAGCAGTTTTCACTTCACTCTGACAAACCCATCTATTAGAGCCTAGAGTGGTGATTATCAGCTGTGGATCAGTTAACCCGTCACTGTTGGTGCCACCCGGATGTTCGCGTCCGCCCTCTGATCTTCAGGTTAAATCAGGGTTTTGTGTTTGTCTTCTCAGCGACCTTAAAAAGCCTGGCAAGTGCAGGGAGGAATGACCTCCTGTCTGCTTCCCTGGAGGGTTTGGGGTTAGTTTTGCTCCGCTCAGTCCCTGGTTCACTTGTTGCAACGCTGCTTTTTGACCGCGGACCATCCTAGAAGGTTTAGTCTGTACGGCCGCGTACTGAGGTGGGATATTTTGGGGGGATTTTTGTGGAGAGAGATGTCACGGTGAGGAAAGCTGAGGAGGTGGAGAGTTTGTTTTCAGACGCGCAGGTGGATGTGGAGGGTGTGGGAGGCTTTTACGCCACAGACGCTGTTTGGATCAAGGTCTGGACCAGTATTGATCCGGTTACCAACGATCTGGAGGCGACCACGCGGACCTAATAATCCAGGTTTGAATGTGCGAGGGCACTTCAGGGCCCTCGTCCATTCACCCCCCTGTGTGCTAATTGGCCACGAGTCGGTGTGTTTGTGAAGAAGGCAGGTTGTGGCCCTGCATTCATCACCGCTCTCTGTTGCCTGGGAACCCCGTCGAGTGCACCGAGGGCACAGAAGCATTGATCTCATGATAATAATGAGGCGTGGAGAGTGGACGGGAGGGCGTTTTTATTTTAAAAGAGCAGCAGTCATTCACATAATGTTCTTTCTCTCTATACTCTTACTTTCACCACTTCTGGCATGATAACAGCTTGATTTTGGTTATTCTTGGCAAAAATCCAAACATTTGTAAACCATTTAAAAGGGAATTTCTAGTTTTCTTCATATTGAACACAACAGAAGTGTGTTTTCATGCCCTCTGTCGTATATCGTCTGGTTTAGTTTGCGTTCATGGGCAGTTTGACCCGACTCTTCCGCGGTCGTTTGACTTTCCGTAGCGTCGACGCGGCCAATGACGACGTCTCGGGCGGCCGTTGTAAAAATTTAACTAGATTTCAGGAAGCTCCAGGGTTTGACCTGCTGCGTGGAGGGCGGCTGGACGCGGGTAATCACATCACTCCGTCCAGAGATCACAGCTGACAGCGTTTAGCAGCTCCGTGCTAACGTTGTTTGTGCGTGCGTGAATATTTATGGG
>BJFM01001101.1:133101-150163 GCA_016586285.1 Arothron firmamentum | reverse complement strand
GTGTGTGTGTGTGTGTGTGTGTGTGTGTATTGAGGCCTTGTATGGAAGGGCAGCCTGTTTGGCACCTTTGTCATCATTGTCACTTTATGTATCGTGTTTATTTCAAATACTTCTTTTTAAATTGACAAAATAAATCTATGTGACAGCTGTATTGCTCTCTGACTCTGTGTGTGTGTGTGTGCGCGTGTGTGTGCGTGTGTGTGTGTGTGTTTACATGCAAGGTGAGGACATTTTGCCCGGTCCTCACAACCTCAAATGTGTGTTTGAGGGTTCAGAGGGTTTGGAGGTTTAAGGAGCTGGTGGAATATATTATGTCTATAATTGTCCTTACACAGACAGAAGTGTGAGTGTGTGTGAGTGTGTGTTTGAAAGAGAGAGAGAGAGATAATGATTATATAACTGACATTCAAACATGAATTCAGAGAACTGGAAACGTCCACTGTTGGCTCCACCTTTCACATCCGCCGGCCAAATAATCTGCATTTATAGATCAGTTTCTTCAGTTTCTTCACACATGCAAACGGACAGATTCTCCTCATCACATGATGTTCACAGATGAGCTCTTTGATCTGAAATTGTGGTGTAGATTTCTGTAAAGACGCCAACATGCAGCGAGGCTCTGGAATTGGGACTCGAGAGTCAGCAGACTTAAATCTGTTTCTCACCACATCATCGATCTGCAGGGATCTATAGTTGCAACATACAATCAATATCACTGGATTTCACATGTAAATTCAGATCTTTTGTTTGCTCTTTCCTTTGATTGAGCGACAAATGAAAGGTACTCGCGTCAGCGGAACGGAAATGCTTGAGTGCTGTGTGTCCGCACGGAATTGTTTGAATGTGACACCGCAAAGCCGCACTTTTCAAACTCCACTCTTCGCCGCAGGATCCAAACAAAGGTGAGATTTATTTTTTCCTGGCTATATAAATGTCAGTTATCGTCTCAGAGTTTTGTCGCGGATTGATGCAGTGGAGCTGGAAATAGCGTCAGCTGCTAACCTGTCGTTTAACGATGTTTGTGACGCAGGTAGCAGCTGAGTGCTATCGGTGGAAATGGTTTGACTTCAAATATTTCTGTTTGGTCGTAAATGTGCTTGACAACATACAGGAATCTCTAGCCGAATTATGTGTGCTTATTATGAAGTATAATATTACTTTAACTCTACTCTTATATACTGTATTTTGTATTTTCTTTCTTCTGTATCCCCAAAGAAACATTTTTACGCCTCAGTAGCGCCACCCAGTGTTCTTGTTGTGTATTACAGCATAGTAAAAACGCAGGACCATAAAACCAATAAAAACTCTGCATTATAAATAAAAAATAAATATAACATCTCTAAAACAAAGTTAGTTTTGCTCTGCTTAGGAGGCGGTCTGTGTCAAGGTAGAAGCCAGAATAAATTAATCTTTAACTGCCAGTCAGTAAAAAAAAAAAAAAAATTCATAGGGCAGATAAACAGTGAAATTGATAGGAGACGAAAAACAGGAAACACTGTAATTCCTTAAACGTATTTTCCAATATAGCTGCACATCCTGAAGTTGCCTTGACAGACTCCACAATATCTGGGTGTCTTTCCTGGTTGTGACGTTGCTTTTCCAGACGGGCAAAAGTGGAATTAAATCAAATCTCTATTAAACAGAAATTCAGACAACTAGGCAGAGATACAACTTCTCTTTTATGTATTACGGGGCATGCCAAGTCACAGCATTCTGGTACGTCGTGACAAAATTACAGCAAGACACATTGGGGGGGGGAAGCTACACACACCCACACACACGCACACACACTCACTTTCACTGTGACATCATTCACACATTTTTATACACAACTTTATGTCAGCGTCAAGAAGTACCTAGAGAAAACAGACTGGGATCACAGACTGGGACTGGTTTACACCCAGAGCCTGGAACCAGATTCAGTCCAGTGACACATCTGTAACTTCAGATTCAGACTTGATTAAAAAAAAAAAAAAAAGTCAAACTGTGAGATTATTTAAAAAAATAAAATTTACATTCCAGTGCTATGAAAAGTACTTTACATCAAGTCAAAATGTGGTATCATGTTGGGATTTTCACTCTTTTAGGAGCTTTTTAGGAGTCAAAGGTCATCAAATCCATATTGCCAAAACAACCATCTGCAGATTAGATTAGATTAGATTACTCTGAACGAGGATCTGCAGTGTGAGTGTGACCCAACACAACCTTTGCTGGTTTTCTTTTTTTTAATAAAAGCATTTGTATTTAATTTTTTTACATGTTGGGGTGAATGTCTCGAGTACAAAAAAGGCACTGCCATTTGTTATTCTAAATATGACTTTTCCAGCCTCGTGCATGCAGGTTTAAAATATAAATTACACTTTCCCTAAATTCTCTTCTTTTTGCTGCACTTTTTTTCATTTTTGTCTTTTTTTATTTCCATTTTGTGTCCATTATTTTTTTTTTTTTAATTAAACATACAATATGTGTTTTGTTAAATATATATACGTAAGCCTGCAGTCAATACAGGACACCGGCTCTTTGATAAAATAAAACTAAATGATTTTGAGGAGCACAGTCAAGCGGCAACAGAACAGATGCGGTTGAGCTTACAAAAAAATAAAAAATAAAAAAAACTCGGCTTCTCATAGCGACAAAACCTGACTTGACAGTAGAATCTACGACAAAAACAAAGGATACAAAACTGAATAAATGCCTTGTTTCATAGTACATTAAGAGTTTTTGGAATACCTGTTAATACTGCAGCGTGCACGGCGTTAGAAGCGCTCAGAAAAGAAAGTTTTGGTATAAAGAAACATCACGGCTGAGATGTGCACGACACCACTGCCAGCCAGAAAAGCCACAAACTTAATTTAACACCTCTAAAAAAATGGGATTTAAAAACTCAACTTTTGTATCAACGGCCTTCTGAGGTCGTCGCCGTGGCAACAGAATCAAACTCAAGCTCTACTCCAAGAAAAGACTAAAGTCGGCATCCCGATCCCAGATCTTCTGAAGCTCCAGGAGGTGGTTGGGAGGTCTTCAAAAGAGGGATGGAGGTCATTATTTTGGCCTTTTCATGGGATCAGCTGACATTGGCACAAAAAAAGGGGACTTTTGTCAGAATGAGCGGAGGGGTGACGTCATCAACCGACTGCAAAACACCACAACCATCGATACAAAGAGATTATAGTTGAAAAACAGCCACAAAAATAAAGAAACAAAGTTAACAATATGTTAATATTCGAGACGTATGTATGGTCACCAGCCATAACATGCATATGGTACTTTAAATAATAATAATACACCTAAATAAGTAAAAGTATCGTCTCTGCAGAATTCTGAAGAAAAAATAAAAGAATAAATAATAATAGTATGTAGTTGAAGTACTAATTCATATGGCTGCGATGCTGAAACAAGTCAGAGTCGGCGAAGGTTGGAGTCGATGTCACCTCTGCTTTGGTGGAGGTTTTTGGAGCCGATTGACTCGGTTAAAAAACGAGGAAACGCACTTTATCTGCATGTTCAAGACCGAAGGACAGACAGGGATCCGGTCCAGAACCATCAGGTGGAAAATAGGCCCATTTTCACACCTTTACAATGACAGCTGGTTCCAGCTGGACCGCCGGGCCCTCGAGTCCACGTGGCTGGAACGAGCGCTGATGCTTTTCTTTGGACACGTTTACTGGGATACAAAATATGCATAGATGTGGATTTGGCGCCGTCAGGTGAAGGTTTGAAGGCGCAGGGAGCAGTGTGTGTGTGTGTGTGTGTGTGTGCGGCCTCGCCACCAGCTGATCTCTTTGTTCTGCTCCGGCTGAGCCCACATCAGAACTCTTCCGTCGCTCGAGCCCTTCCACGTCTCACATTGTCATCAAGTGCAGGTCACACAATTAATTACTGCAGAATTGCAAGAAACTAACACAGAAACTAAACGACAATACTCGCTAGCTCATCGGCCATGAGCGTCGAGGGCCAGCAATCGTTTCCTAAACCAGCTTATTTCAATATAAACCATTTTATAAAGTAGGCATCAATTAACTGAGGCTAAATATTAATTAAGACAGAATAATCAGGAGATTCAGGGTTTCATGGAGGCCTGCAATGGCGGCAGGTGGCCAGCAGGTGGAGACAAACACCGCAGGACAATCTCTGGGGCGACCCTTCATGGATTGGCTGATGTCTCCATCTTCCTCTCATCATCTCACCTTGAAAACGGCTAAACTTGGCAATTTGACATCTACAAATCCCAAAGATTTAAACTCCCACTGTGTACATAAAAAAAAAAACAACAACTTTCGGTGCCTGAAAGGCTCTTGGTTACAGTACAAGTTTACAGATGAATGATGCGTAATTGCTGCCAAACTCACTTCCTGTCTCACTCACGCTGATTAAACATGGCGTCATCCTCCTCTGGCACTGTCAGCTGATCAGAGGTCCCGCCTCTGAGGCTGGTCTCCCAACATCTGTCTGTCTCCCTCCCGGGTATCACTTTAGCTCCCCTCCATCTTCTTCCACTTCCTGTGTCTTTCTCCCATCACCTTCCTCCTCCTCCTCCTCCTCCTCCTCCTCCTCTGCTTTCTTGGCGATAAAATAAAGGTTAAGCATACTGGTTGTAAACTAGCGTGACGGCTACTCCTGGGGCGTAAAGCTGGTTGACAGCCGAGGCTCCTCACAACCTTCCGTCCATCCGCGTTTCTGTACCCTTTGAAAGTAGCATCGATATGTAAACAATAAATACATAAAAAACTAGATTTCTGCCTCCAGATATTTGCTTCCAGACATTCCTCCATAGAAAACAGTCCAAGAAATCCCAAACGTGCTTCTGCGTCCTCCCAGCTCTGCTGATGGTGGTGGCTCTGAGGTACTGGTGTGGGTCTGGTCCAGGGTGCTGGAGAGGGAACGGGCCCCAGTCTGACCCGCAGGTCCGCCTTCCCCCCCTTCTGTCGCGCTGTCTCCGGCCTCCCGCAGGTGGCGCCGCTCACGCGCCCGGGGCCTGTGTGATGCTCTGCTCTCTCCTCACCCGTCAGGTGACCGTCAGCGGGCGGGGCAGGAAGTGTGTGACGGAGCCAGTGGGGTAGCTGTGGTTGGCCGTGTGCTGAGCGGGCGGCTCTTCTTGTCTTTCTTGGATCCCGTCCGATCCTTTGGTTGAGCTCTACCAGTGGCTACAGGGAGGGGGGGGCAGGAGGGCCGGTGACCCCGAGGTGAGGGTTGGGGTGCGCGCCTGGTGAACCTGCCGTCCTCCAGCCGCTGTCCTTTCATATCGTTGACGTGCGGTCGGCACCATCTAAAGACGGACAACAGAGCAAAGACCATTAACCTGAAGGCGAGCGTGGCAGCAGCCTGGATACCCCCCCCCCCTCCTCCCCCTCCCCTGCCTGCGTCCCTTCTCCTAGGGCATGCTGGGACAGGTTCCCACCTACCCGGGGTCCTCAAACACAGATTCAAAGTGAGGAGATCCCTGTTGGACAGGGAGGACGGACCTGGACGTGTTTCTGGAAAGGCCTGCGTGGGTCAGAACAGTGAGGGTCCGGGGCCCACACTGTCTGCAGCAGGACAACACATCTGTCCAAATACTGATGGAAGCAAAACAGGCCCACAGCTGTTGCCTCTGGTGTGGAAAATAGCGTGGAGCTGGTGGACGGTCGACTGGGGAAACCAGGAAAAGCCGATTCTGACTTCTGACCTTCGGCTTTGACTGGCTTTAAATCTGAAAACTGCTGTTTTCTGGCGTGTTTTCAGAGATAAACCTCGCTGACGGCGAATCTCCACCCTTAAATGCCTGCGTCCTTTAAAGAGGCCAATCAATCGGAGGTGGAGACACCCTGCGTGGGGGTGGGACCGTCAGCTGATCACGCTCATCGTTAACGCAGCAGCTGACGATCCAAAGTTCACTCTTATCAGGCTAGACGGAAACTCCACGTGGACGCGGACCCGAGAGTCCTGGACGGGGACCCGAGAGTCCTGGACGGGGACCCGAGAGTCCTGGACGGGGACCCGAGGGTCCTGGACGGGGACCCGAGAGTCCTGGACGGGGACCCGAGGGTCCTGGACGGGGACCCGAGGGTCCTGGACGGGGACCCGAGAGTCCTGGACCTGCGTCGGCGGGGACGACCTGGACGTGGGGGCTGTGAAGGAAATGTGCGTTTACCTCCCAAAGCGTGCTCGGTCATGCTCCGACACAGCGACTCCAGGCGGTTGTTGATGTCCGGCTCCGTCGCCGGCAGCTGTAGATCTGTGGATCAGCAAACAGGGTGTCAGACGCGCCGCTCGGGGGGGGGCGGACCTGCAGGTTTGGCCTGAAAACCTCCTCAGCTGCCTTTTCTCTCCTGTTTGTGCTGATAAACGAGCGCTGATGAGTCCACGCAGGGCTATTTATAGGACGCAACCCCCCGACACGCCCCCCCCACATGCAAAAAGTGCACATGTGCATGTATATTTGCTCCTTTCTCTGTCTGAGTAAAGTGTCTTCACACACACACACACACACACACACACACACTCAGACAGGCAGGCTAAACGGGGGGGGGGGGGGTCTGGGCCTTTGAATCGCTTCCTGTGACCCAGAAATACCCAGCAGAGGGTGGCTGTTGTGTGGGCATGACTTTGCAGAGCGGTCCCGGGGGCAGCAATGGAGGGAGGTGACGGACAAAAGCGGAGGAGGACGGGAAAGTTTGGAGCGGGGGTTTAGAAGCGAGGGAAGGGAAGGGAGGTGGGCCAGGGAGTCGCGTCCTGGCCGCACAAAGAGCCTCATTGTGGGCTCCTCCTGCTCTTTTCCTCCCCGCATGCCTGCCTCCGTCTCCTCCTCACGCCGACTCCCCTCCCGCTTTCCTTTCAGAGACGTTCCTCCCTCTCTCTGCTGTACCTAAACCACACACTCTGACATTTATCCGAGTGTGTGTGTGTGTGTGTGTGTGTGAGAGAGGAGGAAACCCCAGCTCGTCCTCTCTCCACTGCGCTTCCTCGCCTGGCGGTTCTGTCCCGTCTCAAGCGGGACTGGAAAGGACGGGAGAATCAGATGTTATCTTTCAGGAGACGATGCTGTCGTCTCTGCAGCGTCGCGTTTGTGTACTTTGGGGGAAGCGACGCGCAGCTTTTGGAAGGAAAGAGCGAGCGATCCGCGCTAGTCGTCCTCGTTCATCACCGCCAAGATAAAACGCTGGCGTTCGCAGACCCGACGCGAGGACTAAATCATCGGCGCAGCGCTGTAAACACGACATCATCGCAACATTTAATATTTACTCCTGATATTTATGCTGTCAAGACAAAGCCGTGCCGGCGGAGGCCAAACCGGGTCGGCGCGGAGCCCAGGCAGATTGATGTCTGCAGGGCTCAATTACGGAAACAAACTCACAGCAAACGAGCATCAGAGACGCGCAAATCAAAGGCAGAACCGGGACAACACCGGTTTAAAGTCGTCCCGACAGGCGGAGCAGCTCACTGGGGACGTGCACGTGCGTATCTATGATCAGAACTCCCCACTGACGGTGCAGAACCCAGGTTTTCGCAGGTGTGAGCGAGGGCGTGGAGGGCGCTGCTTACCGGACTGTTGGAACATGACCATGGTCTGCGGCGTGGTGTGAACGGGCAGGGACCGGGTCCTCTGCACCGAGCTGTGGGTCCGGCTGGGGATGCTGTTGCTCCCTCCTGGGTTGGCGAACCACAGACCCTGCGGAGAATCAGCCACCGTCATTGTTGCATCTCCCCAGCACCACCTTTAACCACCTAAGAGCATTCAGTCCAGTAAAATCAAGGCCTCCTGGACCGTTCTGTCTGCATGGGCGACCCACATGACCTCTCATGCATCCCACACATGAGCTCTTCCCTGGAACCTCCCCAGGACGGCCACAGGACCCCCACCTCCCTCCTTGGGGCAGAGGGGAAAAAAAAAAAAAACAGGAAATGCCTGTGCACTGTTCTCACTGCCGCTGACTCGCTCACCAACACAAACCCTAGGTCTCTCGCTCTTGCCCCTCCTCCTCCACAGCTACCTCTCCCAAAAGTATGACTCACAAATTTCCCTCCCTCCCTCCCTCCGAGTCCTCACACATCTACACACTCAGTTCCACAGAAGGAACTGGAGTGTGTGTCTGTGTGTGTGTGTGTGTGCGTCCAGTGTGCTGACTGGAACACTGATGTGTTTCCTCCTATTGTGTGTGTTTGTCTGTGCGTCTGTGTGTGTGTGGGGTGAACTGGGTCAGCCCAAACCCAAGCGTGCCAGGACGGGGCCTGAAACGGCTCCTCCTGTTTCAGAGTTGGGCCCTGACGCAGGGCCTCTGGTATGTGGGGGTGACCTGCCTGCGAGTTCCATCCTCCTCGCCGCTCCTCTTCCTCGCGCCGCATTTTTAAAATTTCTTTTCACGGAACAAAAAAAAAGTCTATTTCGGGCTGAATACGCGCTAGCGGGAATTCTGCTGCCCGAGTTGTTTTAAACATGCTGGAATGTATTAGCACACGTGTAAAAATGTTCCTGTGTGGGAACACCCACTGCCAGTCAGCATTCCAGGGGCTACAGCGTCATCCAGCCCCTCCTGACGCTAGCACGGGCGTCCAATTTAGAGATCAATTCCAGAGAAACTCCGTGAAACTCCTCAGATATGAATGAAAATCCCAGATTCCCTGACAGGAACTAGAGAGAGAAGCGCTGTAGTTTGTGGTCTGTTTACGGCAGCGACTCCTCAGACTAAATAGAGACAAACATGTGACCGTGGTGGATTTGGCCTTTTCCCTCCGCTGTGTCGATGCTAGCTAACGGTTTTTCCACGTCTGGCCCCGTCTCTCTCTGGCTCACCTGCCTCCCCTGCTTCAGTCCGGTGGGTGTGCTGCTGGAGCTGCGAGGGGTGGGACCCAGGAGCCCCCCGCTGCCCAGCAGGCCCAGCCTGGCACCGGGCAAGCTTCTGGAGGGCATCTGGAACTGGCGGAGGCTCCTCCTGGCCGACACGCTGCTCCCGACACAGCCAGTGGTGGGGAGCGAGTTGGACTGGCCGAAACGGCTGCAGGCAGGTGAAATCAGACCGTTATATACCTGTTTTTGGTCAATTTTCCTCAAACTGAGGCGCTCAAGACAACTAAAAATAGTTAATTCTTTATTTTCTGTGACCTTAATGCCACAAAGCAGCTAACGGCTGTGACGTTTACTCTTTAAATGCTAATTAATCATTAAAAATGAGGGTAATCTGGATGGCAAAAGAGGATTCTTTTCTTTGTTTACCTCCTCTGCGTTCGGTACCCTGCTATGTCCAGGAGGGCTTTCCTCGGAATGGAGCGGAACAGCCTCTGGACCTGTTGTTTCCATGACAACAGCCTCTTTTTCTGCGTCTCGGTAAAGGACTGACGAGGGAGAGAATGGTGAGAAGGGGCAGTTGGTGTCGACGACATAATTCCTATCTAGACTAACAAAAGCATCCGTGAAATCACAGAAACTGACCTCATGGTTAAGGCACTTGTCAATCAGCTGTAAATAGGAGCTGATGTTGTCCTCATCTGACCTTGACACCAGAAGTTGGGTGCAAACTGATGAGGAGCAGCGATGACACAAAGAATCAGAAATGAGCAACAAAAACCAGTTTCCAGCGGAGTCCCGGCTGGTAGCGCTCACCTTTGCCCATCACGCGGGTGAACTGGCCGGTTAGATCCCCCTCAGCGATGACGCTGGCGCCCGACTCGGCTTCGCCGCCGCCGCCGCCGCTCAGGTGGGAGCCGGGCGCGGCACTCTTGCCTTCGGGGCCCAGGAGGGGGCGCTGTGGGGCGGTTTCCTCACTGCCGCTGAAGGCCTTGATGGGCGTCATGATCATCTGATGGAGCTCCTGCAGGGGGACGCGCAGGTTCCCACCCTCCAGCACATCCTGGTGGAGGATGACAGCA
Source organism: Arothron firmamentum (assembly GCA_016586285.1). Taxonomy (NCBI): domain Eukaryota; kingdom Metazoa; phylum Chordata; class Actinopteri; order Tetraodontiformes; family Tetraodontidae; genus Arothron; species Arothron firmamentum. Next base: position 140,320 of record BJFM01001101.1, on the reverse strand, counting down.
GGGGTCAGCAGGTCACATCTGACCGGCGGAAACGATTCATCCAATAATTCCAGTAATTCGATTAACAAAAAGCTTCGATAAAAGTTATTTGTGTGAAAGCTTCGTGATTCGGTCCTCTGTACTTTCACACGGATCATTTCTGTTGCTGCTCGGCTGCTGATGCGTGACTGAAGGTCGATGTGAGGAGAAGAATTTAACATTAAATAAAAAAACGAAAGTAGAGCCTGGAAGATGGAGTTAGCTTAGCACAGTAGCAACGCTGCTGCTGCAGCTCCAGAGGAAACATCCGTCTCTGCTAAAAGTCTGCAGAGTGGAAACAGTAGCTAAGCTAACGATGATTAGCAGCTAAGCTAACCATAATTAGCAGCTAAGCTAACGATGATTAGCAGCTAAGCTAACGATGATTAGCAGCTAAGGTAACGATGATTAGCAGCTAAGCTAACCATAATTAGCAGCAATCAACAGAATCAGTGTGATCATGACTGAGAGAAGTCTGCAACTAACCAGCTGTTTACAGCTGTTTGAAGGCTGATTCACAACTTTGATCAATGTGGCGGCTAATCTGCTAGCTAACACGTTCCCCCAACTCAGCTAAGTAAAAAAAGTCAGTTTAATTAACTCCCCATCTGTTTAATATTATTTTAAGCAGCTTCAATGAAACAGGAACGTTACGGATGCTTTTCAATAAAGTTAGAGTGATGTAAGAAATAAAAAAGTCGCAGTGTGTGCAGTATAGTTCTAATCACTCGATTAATCGCCAGAATAATCGCTAGAATACTGAAATAATCGTTTGCTGCAGCCCTACATCTGGCATGATTTACAGTGAAATCCTGAGTTTATCCAGTGTAAAGACTTGATAAAACATCAGTGACCTATTCGCTCTCCTAACGGTACAGGAGCAGCGGTCGTCTCCACAGATGCAGCACCGCGCCTCACAGCAAGCGGCGCTGCAGGCGACTCTGCCAAACCCCCAGGGACAGGTGTCTCCATCCCGAACCTCGCCCGTGCAGCAGCAGCGGCAGCGGCTTTTCTGAGGCGGCGTGCTGCTGAAAAGGTTAGGTCTGAATTTAGCCGAGGTCCCTCCTGCGGCGTGCCTTTGAGCACCATTGTCTTGAAGAGCGCGGCGGCGGCGGCGGTGGCGGGGGGGAGGAGAGCGGAGGAGGTGGTCGAGTTTAAATTCAGAACCCGAAAAAAATCTCCCTCCTGGATTAGCTGTCCCAGGAGGTGGAATGTGAAACGTGCACGGCTGACATGCGCTTGTAGGTTGACTGTGGTGCACTGACCTTCTCCAGGCTGCGCAGCAGGTTCTGCCTCTCTTTGAGCTTCTGAATGCTGATGACAATCTTGTGTCTCGCGCCTTTAGTCACCTTCTGTTGGGAAAGAAGGCGACCCAGATTGTGAATGTGGAGAGGCCCTTTGTCCCGTCCAGGGTCCTTCTGTCTGATCCAGGTCAGACGGAGACTCTGCAGCACCTGGAGGAAGTCTGCAGCTTCCCGCTCTGCCTTAATTTTAGCTGCATCCTGTTTCAGAATGGACTTTGCGTCTGTGGGCACCACCATTGTCTTGCACATTCACACATGTAGGTGCTCACGTATGTCAAAGAAGAAGAAGAAGAAGAAGAAGAAGAAGACTGCAACACAGCTCTGCAAGATGTCTTTTCAACTTTCATAGAAACTGAAACTCAACAAACACTCAAATTTAGTTTGTGTGTGTGTGTGTGTGTGTGTGTTCTGGTACGTGTTACACAATGAGTAAATGCATTTTGCTATCAAAGTGAGGACATTTTGGCCAGTCCTCACAACTTCAAAAGTGTGTTTAAGGGTTGAGACCTTTAATGTTCAGGTTAGAATGAGGTTTAGGTTGAGGTTAGGGTCACCTCAAGTCTATGAAAAGCCTCACAAAGACAGAAATACGTGTGTGTGTGTGTGTGTGTGTGTGTGTGTGTGTGTGTGTGTGTGTGTGGGAACAGGCATACCTGTGCTTCCAGCTGCTCCTCAGTCAGTGACATCATCTCATCGTAGGTCATCGTAGAGAACAGAGCTGCGTATTTATGGAGCCGGAGACTCTTCAGCCACGTGGGAACATCTGCAGAACAGTTCAGGTGAGAGTTTACACCACAGGAACCTCATGGACATGAAGCGCCCTCAGTCTGTTTCCCCACAGCCTGTCTTTGGTGTGGGTGAGGACGGGGGACGTTATTTTGTGTCCTGTCTGTCTGCAGGAAAGGGTTAAGTCCTGTCTGACAGCAGGTCACCAGGGTGTCAGTTCTAGCCTGTCTCCTGTGACAGAGCCGCTCTGACGGGATCATCCACCTGTCAGAGTCTCTAAGTGAGTGCCTGCAAGGCACACACACACACACACACACACACACACACACACACACACACACACACACAAAACCTGAAAAACTGCTTGGTCAATCTTTGAAGGATGTCAGGGACTACTGCACGCGACTCCTCTTGTTCACCAGTTTAATTGAGTAATGGAATAAGAATAGTTGTAGGAACAGGTTGATAACCTTGAAGATGAGGAGAACAGACATTTTGTATCCAACTTGCATTCACAACACTTGATGGAACAAACATGAGGCAACAGATAATGCAGTCATTAGAGTACACAACAAGTCGGGAGTGAATATTAACACCAATTCATCTTAAATTCATCTTGAACGTGCAAAGTTGCTTCCTACAGTTGCATCTTCTGCGTGATCAGAAGCCTGTAACAGCATGTTGCCTTACATCAGATCAGATCTCGTTGATCTGTCTGATTGATCCTCTGATTTTCTGAATTCTGGATTTTCTCACACACACACACACACGGCTCATACGGACGTTTACTCAACTCTGATGCCTGTTTATTGTTGACCCTGGTCCGTGTGCGTCGTTGATTAGCTGATAGCTGGTTGTCACACTCACCCCTCATGCCGCTGCCCTCCTCCAGGAAGGAGCTGCGATGCAGGCTGGAGCATCCTCCTCCCAAGCCGGCCTCCTCCAGATGCTCGCTGCCCCCGCTGCCCGAGGAGGCGATGCTGCTCTGGGGGGAGAGGGGCGCGTGGTCCAGAGCTGGACCCCTGGCGGTGCGTAGGTCCTCCTGGGACAGCCAAACGTGCCCCAGCGGCTGGCCGCTGGGGCCGCTCATGGGCGGCGTGAGGGAGACGGAGCGCTTCAGCGGGCTGTGCTGCTGGCTGCCGCCTCCGCCGGTGAGGACTGCAGGACAAAAACAGGATCATACCGGAGGAAACGGACTGGCAAAGCGGCTGCGCTCTCAATGCCACAACCAGTCAAAGCCAGAGGGACTTTGTCTCAATCAACAGTTTGGATGATGACGCGACAAAAAAGGGCAAAAAAATCTGGAGGAACAAAACAACATGATCCAAATCGTGCAGTTACCGAAGACAGAAAGAACCCGCAACGTGCAGCAGCTGACGTGGGGACGCGGCGAGATGAGATGCGTCTTTGCTGCTGCGGAATCGCAGATTTCCCCCTCTTGAAGGAGATGGATGGAATGAAAAGGTGGAGCTTTTTTGTGTCGCCACCCTGCCGGGCCTAAGCTCCGCCACCAACACTCCTCCTATATGCGGTCCTCTTACTGTTGGCGCTATGTATAGGACGTCACGGGCCCTGTTTAAAATAGGCGCCTAGCTAGCATTACAAGTCCGGTCTCTAAATATTAGCCATTTTCCCAAAATACAGTCAAGCACAGAGGCAGCCTTACAAGGTAAAGGATGGCTGGAGCGCGTCCCTGCGGCGTGGACGGACAGTGTGGGTGAGAGTGGCAACAGGACGTGGGATCAGTTCTCAGGTTGGTCAGAAAACTGTGCTGTTAGAGCGCTGATAAGCAGAGCAGCCGTGGATGGCTGGGCCATCTGGAGCGACAAGGACGAAGATGGAGAGATTCACTGCTGTCTTCCACCTCAGACAGCCTGAAGATGAAGCCGTGCTGGCTCTATTCACACTAAAGCTCAGGCTGGATTCAGCCGGACAGAACCCAAACGGAGATTAATATTCTAAAATCTAGTAACCTGGATTAAGCCCATGGCTTTTACCGGGGGGTTATTTTATGATCTAAACGAAACAAACTGAGGCCCGGGGGCCACATGTGGCCCGATGAGCTATTTAATCCGGCCCGCAGAGCCTTCACAGTAATTCCTCCAAAGGCCAAATGAAGAGAGTTGTCAGCTTGATTGGTTAGAAAAAGGTTCAGACCCCCCCTTCACCTAGCATGCTAACATGTCCTCTCAAGAAGGTGGGGCCAAACATCACTTGGAGCTTCATCATCCATCTCTAGTTGGACCAATTTACAGCCTCTTCAACATATTTTCTCTGTCAATAGTCCATCAAGCAGGATTTTTAGTCAACCTCTGGCCCCTTCATCAAGATCTGGAACCCAACGTGGCCCTTCAGGCAGAATAATTGTCCAGTCCTGGTCTAAACCATTAATGCAACTGTCCAACCGTGCAGAGAGACCATGAATCAACATTTCCTGTCTGTTCTCGTTTGTATCTCCACACCCACGACGCTGTAAAAACAGGCTGATTTGAGGAGCTTTGCTTACTTGTGCTGGAGCCTCCACCAGTTCCAACTGTGTTGATGGTTGCAGGCACAGAGGATGATGGGTAGAGAAGAAGGTGGCCGTTCTCGCAGCCCTGCTGCTGCCAGCCCACGCCTAGGCCCGACTCCCTGGAGCTCTGCCACCCGTTCAGGCGGTCGTCCGAGCCGTAGCGCTGGTGGTGGTGCAGCGAGTAGGGATGACAGGAGGAGGTGTTAGTGGAGGACGAGGAGGATCCAGGAGAGGTGAGGGTGGATGGCGGAGTGGACTGGTGGTGGTGGTGGTGCGGCCCAGCGGGGGGAGGCCGTTCCAGAGAGTCTCCCCTGGCCGCCGCCCTCTCCTCCAGGTGGTTGAGCCAGAGCGCCAGGGCGGAGCGGTCCTCCAGGGAGGTGGCGGGGTGTATGAGGGCGTAGGAGAGCAGCTGGCGGGACTCCTCCAGGTGACGGCCGTGCTCGATGGTGTGGGCCAGGATGCGCGGCAGCAGGCGCATGTACTCGCTTTTGGCTTCAACATTTCCCGGCTTGAGCAGCGGCAGGTGGGTGAGCACCAGGGAGATGACGCGCTCCTTGGACTCGCCCTGCCACTGGCTGATCAGCCCTGGAGGTGCGGAAAGAAACAGCCCCATGAGCCAAAACACCCACATTAGCATCTTAGCATCCAGCTAACCAATGCAGAGATAAAAATAAAAGAGCCCGAATGACATCAGCGCTTCTATTTCACTCGTGGTTGGAGGTCATGAGCTCGATTGTCGTCCACTCCTGCAGATCTATAGATACCCGCCTCACCGACGGGGATGGGACGCGACCCTAAATCTGACAGGAGAGGTAGAAAACCAGCTTGGAGGAGGAGGAGGAAGGGTGTGAGAGGGGAGTTTCTCCAGACTGCTCCCGGGCTGACGTAACCCTGCGTTCTGGACGGAGGCGAGCCTCGCTCGGCGGTTATTACACAATAAAGATGAGTTTTGCAAGCTGTTTTGCGAGGACACGGGCACTGGGGCAAAGATGAAGGCCGGCCACCCGCGTCAAGAACGGCCGCACGTGACCGCCTCGTTGGGCTGATTAATATTTCACACACACACACACACACTCGTTGGACTCGACTGATGTCCAGAGGTGTTACTCATTAACTCGCTCCCAGCAGAGACCAGCGGGGAAGGAAGTGTCCATCTGGAGAGCAGTGGCCTTTGATGATAATAAATGAAGAAGAACTGGTCCAGGACGGCACAAAAAAAGTGAAGACGACACAAAAAGGAAGGCAGGCGTTAGCTTGGAGGCTGACGCGGCGTTTCTGCTGGTGCTGACCCGCACCGTCGCCGCCCGCTGACCCCGGGACAAAAGCCCGTCTGTCCTCGGTCCAGCCTCTACCCAGAATTCCTCCTCTTTCCCACCTTTCCACCAGAGATGGAACAAATCACCGGCAGTGTGTGTGTGTGTGTGTGTGTGTCCAGCACAGCGAGAAAGAGGAGTCAGTGACTCAGTAACATCAGCGCGTCCTGGAGGTCAGTCCTGGAGCTCCCCCCGAGCTTCACGATGTCACCACAGTGTTTATTCCAAACCCAACACAATAATTGCCACCGTTACCTCAGGCTCTTCACAGTTTTGTAACTTGTGATTGTGAAGCTCTTACAATACACAACAGCACGGCCAGAATGTCCAAAGCTTGCACTTCCTGTTTGGAATGGAGGGTTTTTTTCACCTTTCCCAACCTTAAGCTTAGCAAACCAACAACTGCTGCTGGAGGAAGGTTGTAGTTTTCAGGCCAAACAAACCCTTTTTTGTTTTTCTTTTTTTTTTTGTGCGTCGTCTGTTTTGATGCCTTTGTTTGGCTTCAGCTTTCCTGCATCTGCCAAAAATCACCAACGAGTTTGTACGAGAAGAAAGAAAGAAAGAAAAAAGCTGAATGGAACAAATGCAGTTTTTTTTTTTTTTTTTTTAAGGCGCTGACACATAAAAGAAAACACACAAAATGCTGCTAGCAACAGGCTGCAGACGTGAAACTCACAAGATCTCCGTTCCTACTGACAAAAGACAGTAGCCTCTTTGAAACTGTCATTTTATGCCATGAAGCGCTGGCGGATTAGCGCGACGCTGGAGTGAAAGTGTGTGACTCTCACGCTGCATCTGCGGTCCTGGATGCTGGCTGAGGTGGACCGCCGACCGCCCTCCACAGCCGACTCTGATCACAAGATGTCAGCGATGGAAGCGGGAACAATGTGGTTGTTGTGGCTCATTAGTTGCACCCTGCTCATGTGTAAGCATTCACACACTTTTCAGACACACAACGTCTAAAAACAACACACACACACACACACAGCTGCAGTTAGGGGTCGGCAAAGGCTACCTTTAGTCCACAATGGAAAGATGTGCACGTACATTCACCCTAAACAACGCAGCTGTTGTGAAGCTGCGTAACTGTGTGTGTGTGTGTGTGTGTGTGTGTGTTCTGTGAGCCCCGTCCTGTAAATCTCCTGCTATCAAAACAAACACGATGCTGTGCTGCTAATGCTGCGTTAATCCAACAGTGTGTCGCCTGATGGCTTCATCAGCGCAAAGGTGGAGGATTTCAGCCGAAGAAGATCTCAGAGAGCAGGAAAAAGAAGAAATTCAACCTCTCAGCTGTGGCCTCACAGGAGAAAGGAGGACCGAAGAAGAGAAACGGAAATGTGGAGGGG